>JAPYZL010109520.1:0-37255 GCA_030522825.1 Platygaster orseoliae
AGATTCGGTATATCTTATAAGTTTTTATAAGTTGACTTATAGAAAAAACTTATAAGATTTTTTTATAAGTCAACTTATAAGATTCAAGATTACTAGGGATGAATTAATTGGAAAATTCCTGTTACTTGAAACTCAAACTCACTTTTGATGTTTTCAAAATTTTTTTTTTATCAAAGATGAAATCAGAAATAATACAAATAAATATTAACAAATCTTATTTTTATGATAAATTTTTCATATATTTCTTAATATTTCGGAACATACTTGAACATTTCAAACATACCAAACACTTCCCAATATATCCCAAAACATCTATGTATCTTATTAAAAAGTCCTCCCTATTATCACTTCTTCACCTGTTATCTCCTCATTCCCTATCTCTTTCCAACATACTCTAAGCTATGAGAACATTTTAAAAAACATAAATGAAAATCAAATAACAAAAACCTTAATAGGGGTTGGCGCGCGAAGCGCGCAGGGGGGGGGGCGAAGCCCCCCTAGTATTATATATTATAATATATTGTATATATTATATATTATATGTAATAGTTTATTATATATAATATAATATATATACGTATATTATTAATATGTGTATAATATACTAATATACAATATACCTATACTAAAATCGTATACGATTTTACAGTTTTTCAACATCTTGGAATTATGGATGTAATTTTAATTTACATATTTGAATATGAAATTGAATTTTCACGATTTGCAGTTCAGTGAGTTATAGATTATTGTTATTTAACAGTTATTGACGCTAGGAATTCTGAATTTCGTTTTACTTTGAGTATTTATACACACCGTAGTCCATTGCTACGTTTGAAATGTCTCATTTTGTAAATTCATTTTATTCTGGAAATTGGCAGTTTAAAATTATCTAAATTTCAAATTTTTAAATTTAAAATGAGACTGTTTAAGATGTAGTATTTTTCCGATCTTGTGATTTTAGATTTTTCAAACTCAAAACTCTTCAAATTTGATACACCTAATTTTTTTATTTAATTAAATATAATTAATGAAAAATTCTACTCAAAAAAAAGTAAAAGCTTTTATAATAAATACTACCTTTTTATTTTTTATTTGTCGAAAATTTCAATTCAAAAATTGTTTATTCTTGACTCTGCATTGAATTTTCAGGTTTGAAAAATCTTTACAGTTTTTGATATTTCAACTTATTATTCTTAAAATAATGAGTGATTTTATCATAATTTCGGGGGTGGTTCGAACCACCAAAACTTACAAATTTAATTTTAATATTCTAAAATAGGGTTTCTCATAGAGGTACTATTTATTTGTTAAAAACCTTGTAGGTACATTATAAATAAAATCAGATAACCCAGTAAAAATAAAATACTTGTTAATAATTACGTTTTTGAAATTTTTTTGAATACTATATTTACAATCATGTTTTCTTAAATGTGGAAATCTTCGGATTGATAAGAATATCACGATATAATATCGAAAAAGGTCTTAAACATGTAATTTTATTTATGTTATGTTCTATTATACCTAGATGGGTTATTCCAAAAGTTTTTAAAATAAGCAAACTAAAATTTAATAAAATAACAATCTCCATAATATACGTTTTTCCTGTCACAGATGCCAACAATTCCACGCAACATCAACCATCGCAGTCAACGACGATCGAAGCTCTGAACTTGAAAATCAGCGTACTAGCGAACAGCGCTTACGTTTCGCTTTGTCTGGGCGATTACGTTTTGGCATTGGAATACGCCAAGTCCCTTTTGTCCATCAACAAAATACCTGAGGCTTATCGTATGTTGGGTCACCTTTACGCTGCAGAGAGTCTTATTTTCCTTGACAAAATAAACGAAGCCATCGAGTATCTCAAGTTGGAAAATTTGCAGAACTTAGAAACTTCTCTGCCCATTGTGGAGCCTGAGGAAAAAAACGAAATCGAAGAAAATGCGAAACCTCGACTAGTGAATCGTGAGTTTTGCATTTTTTAATTCATTTCGTGCATTTTTCATATTGTAATTATCAAAATGACAAAAAATACGTCATTTTAAATGACATGATGTGTAATTTGTTATACTTTCAGCTTGGTTTCCGGACAGTGTTTTAACAGCAGCTGTCGTTTTGAAGTATAACCTGGCTGTGGCTTATGCGATTCGAGGAGAACTCAGCAAATCTAAGGAAATTTTGAAAAAAGTGAGTAGTGAAACTTTAAACGTTTTATGAAATCAGCTTGAGTTGTGGAAAATGAAAAAAGTTTTATTCTGAGTAATTTTGGTAATAATGATGAAAAGTGATTTTTATTGTTAGGTTTACTTTGAGTTTTCTCTTTTCAATCAATCTATCCAACCATGGAATTTAGAGTTTTAAAGTTCTCTGCCGAAAAATACACGATCATATAATTTTATAATCCAGGATTTACAAGTTGATAATTTCCAGATCTAGAATTTTATACTTATCAATTACAGGTTCCATAGTTTGTGATACTTATTCTAGAATGCTATTGAAAAAATTTGGAAATCTTTCATATTTATTAATTAAATAATAACTTCACATTCATTAATTAAATAACTTTGGATTAGTGGTCTAGAACTAATAATTTTATAGTAATATCTTGTAGAATTTATAACTCGTGTTTTTTTGAACTAAAAAGGCTATTAATGTATTTCATATGCTTTTAATCTGGCATTCTACGCTGCACAAATAAAAAAATTTTCATTTTTATACTAAAATGTAGATTTATAGAATTTTATTCTCCATAGTTCAAGACTTGACGATCTTCTGTTATAAAATTATAACTCTAGTTATTAGAATCGTAGAATTTTGAATTGTAGGGTTTGAATTGGAGAATATTTTATTCAAAAATCTCTAAATCGTGTATTCTCTATTCTAGGATTGACAAGCCTGAGTTCGAGAGTTTTATTTTCATCAATTCAACATTCCATGGATTTAAAATTTACAACAGATTCAAAATATAATCTTTTTGAATTAGGAATTCTAGCAATTAGGAATTACGCATTGCATTTAGTTATTAGAATTGGGAATTCTGGCAATCTAGAATCGAGAGCTACAGAATACTATCTTGTAAAATTTGTAACTCGGGTTTTCTTGAACTAAAAAGGCTGTTAATATATTTCAGATTCCAGGGATTAACAGTTTACAAGCTTCAGAATATAATTTTGTAAAATTAGGAATTATAGCAATAAATATCATATACTTTAGCTCTGGCGGTTTGTATTGTGAAAATCGTAGTCTTTTAATTTTGTATACTTCACAAAATAGATTTCTGGAATTTGATACTTTGGGAACTGTAAAAGTTCAAATCTTGATGATCATGTTATTGAGTTCATAATTTCAAGTTTTAGAATTGTAGAACTGTGTATTATAAAATTAATGATTCCAGAAAATATGATCTGAAAATTTGTAAATCTTAACTTAATTATTGAAATTTTATGGTAATTTTGTATTCTAGAATTTGTATTTACGTATTCAAAATCCCGTGGATTGTTACTCTAAAATTTAAAGATCTAGAATTTGGATCTCATGCTGTCTGAAATTGAGAATTCTAGGAATTCATTTTACATTCTTTAACTCTGAAAGTCTTTACCTAAAATGGAAATTGGAATCTCTTCATTCTATACTTGACAATATGAGTTTCTAGAGTTTGATACTGTAGAGTTCATAATTCGACAATCTTTGAATTTTGAATTCAATATTTTTGGTACCACAATCGTAAAAATCTATACTATGGAATTAGAAATTACAGAATCAAAAAATCTGACAGTAAGAATCCCAAAAAATTATATTCAGAAATTGTCACTTCTGCATATCTCTATCCATACATAACAAGTTTAGGATCTTACGTTCTATCTACAGTAAAAAATTCAAAATAATAAATTTTATGGTTTTAGAATTTTACACAATGGAATCGAGATTGTTGTAATTTGTGTAAATTAATTGAGAATTCGAAGATTACACATTTAAATTCGAAGATATCTGGAATTGCGTACATAAAAAATCAGCAATTCGATAATTGAAATTTGTGAAATTCGAAATTCTCAAAAACTTTCTTTGCTTCTTTTTCGAGGTTTGGGTGTCGAAAGGCGTTAACTGCCGGGTCCCAATCCACCTGATAATGCTGGCACTGTACATAGAATTGCAACTAGGTAAACAAAATAAAAAAGTACCTTTAAAAACGTCGCATTCGCGGATATCTTCTATTTTTAAATCCCTCGCGTCTTTTTCGTTTCCAGGTCACGCCGACGTGTCGAAAGCCATAATAAAGCAACACTGCCCTATTTACCGGTAAACATAGTTTTCCGCAATTTTACATGTTTCGTGGAAAACGTAAATTGTTCATTCGACATTCTTATTTTACTTTTTTATTGAAAAAAAGTATTTTTGCTGCGACATGCAAAATGAATGATCCTGGTCAATTTGTAATTTTTTTGATGGTCATTTTCGAGAATTTTTCAGGTATTGTTCAAAAGTCTTTATTGAAAACTTGTATGGTTGTATAAATTTGATTCGAAATTGCACGAATCTTTCGTGAGTTGTAGAAAATTTTTCAGCTCAAAAACGTCATTTCGGAATGATTGAAAAGCGAAAAAAATGAAAATTAAGCGTCCTGGTCACATGTTGGAACACTGGTACAGCTAGTGAAAAAGCAAAAAAAAATTGAAACTTAATTGATAAATTTGGATAAATTGATTTAAAAAAAGAGCTTTGTTTTAAAAGGCACGTTGTTTACGTTTATATCGAGTTAAGTTCATTGTCAGTAAAACAGTGAATGAGGCAGTCGAAAAGGTGCCAATGCTCTCCTTACATCACGATTCAGAAATAGACTCCACGAGAGTTTTGAGTGTGGGACGATACAGTCTAGGAGAAAACTGGAAAACGACGATTGAACATGTTACGAGTTTAATCTCAGAAAAGCTTTTTCTTCTGTTTAAATAAGGATTATTTATTTCAAACTGTTCAAATATGAATTATTATTTCGTCGATTCCCATACAGTTATAATACATTTTCTATTGTAATTACTGAAATTGTGAATAAAAGATTTATGATATTTGAGAAGTTATGAGTTGAATATTATATCGTGTTTTGTGAAGAGGAAACTTTGTTGGGAAATATTCTGAGAAAATGCAGGTTCTCATGGAACGATAGGAAAGTTTCCTTTTGCTGCCAAATTTTGAAAAATAGTATGCATGAAACTAAGTTATGGACACGAAAAAATTTTGAAAATTATAGTAAAAAAGATATAGAGAGTTGATTTTTATGGAAATATGGGATAAGATTTTTTCGGAAAAAAAAAAACATTGAGCGTGAGTCTATTCAAAGTCAAGATTAAAAATTTTGTTCGGAAAATTGGCCTGAAAAAACGTTTTGATGTAGATCAGTTATTTGAATAGAGCACAGAAATAAGCATTTATTTTGATTGCCACGAGTTGATTTTTTTCATGTAAAAAAAAAAATTATTTAAGAAAAAAAAACTAAAAAAAAAAAAAAAAAAAAAAAAACAAGTGTTTAATTGATTATGATAAAGAATCTTTAAAAAAACGTTCACTCGAGGAAAAAACCCTAATTTGAATTATCTGGAATGTCAAAGATGATTAAATGATGAATTTCTATAATTTTATAATTTTTATGTTTCCGAAATTTGCTTATTTCATATTTTGAATTCGACTTGTCAAGTCATATGATTTTGTATTTAAATGAAAAAATTAAGATTTGATAAATTAAATTATTCTACACTTTACAATGAAATTTTCTGCTCATTCAGGAATCTAAGATTCGCTATGTTTTATCCTTTTCACACCTCTTTGTCTCCTTTTGTGGGTTTTCATAGTCAATGACCACCCACGCTTTCCTGTATTGTGTAATGAGTTTCAACACGTGAAACTTTATAAAAAGTCTAATGGGAATGTTTTCCGAGTTTCAGTGGATTGAATTTTTTATTTTCTTAGGTGACAAAAACTGCATGAATTTGTTTTAGTAATTTTATCAGTAATTTAAGATTTCCTTGTAAAATTTTTTTCGAGTCTGACTTGAAAAATTACAAAAAATACGGAATTATAATTTATTAATGTAAATTAACTGTATTATTACTTTATATTTGAATTACAATATTTTCTACTGATTTATCCTATTTTAGATGTTGAATATTACAAAAATGTAAGTACTGCGTTTTTCGAAGCTTACAAGGGGAGAATATTCCAACTTATTTACGAGTTGAAAAAAATTGAGACGAAAAATATTTTTCTCTTTATTCCTGTGAAATTTCGTGGATATTTTTGAAAATCTAAGACATTGTGAATACTTACTCATCTGGAGTTTCGCGATTCGAAAGCGCATTTTTTTGCTGTACGAAAACAAAACGAAGGAAAATTAAGCCAGCCAACGCGCCTCGATTTATCTTTCATCATTCGGAAAGTCTGACCGCTCCGTTTCCTTTCTCGGTTTTGCGTGCCGTGCAATAGGCACATACATTTTACGCGTTTCCAGAGCTCATTAAAACATTGACACATGTTATATGGAAATCTCGATACATTAAGTATAAGTAGATAAGATGTAATTTGTTTATGATGCAGCCTTTGCTGAAAACCACAAATGAGTTTCAAATTAAAATTGCAAGTCCCACAATGTTCTTCAGAACTAAGAATACATGTTAACATTTTTGTTTGGAATTTAAAAACAATATCGGAATTCTGGCTTTTGAACCCAATCATGATATTAATCATACATACAATTCGTTGAAAGTCATAAGCTTGGAAAACTTACAACTTTGGCAGCAATATTAAGTAAAGTGATACAAATTTTTTCATTTACAGTTTGCTAATAATTGGACATTTAACCGTGAATACAATATTTTGTGATTTCTGGAAATTGACTTTTTTGATGAAAAATAGGTATTTTCAAAACTCACTACAAGTAACTAATTTTACTACTTCAAATTTACATGAAATGACCCATACTTTTTAGTCAAGTAATAATAGATAGGTTATTTCATCTCAAATTGTTCATGCAGTTCATGTCTTTTTTTAGGGTGAAAATATTTTTTATAGTATCTCCGTCAAATTGATCAGTTTTTTTTTTTCAAACAGAAATTTATGTTTTCGATTTTTCGTCTTTGAAGTTTCGTGAAAAAAATTGATAAAAAATAATCCACATTTTTAACAGTTAATATTTAAAAAATACACGATGATGGCGAGGATGATTATTTAAGGTGTTTCGTGAAGAAAAAATTTTTTTCTCTATTCTAGAGGAAATGATCTATACACATATTTCGTGTTTTCAGAATCGAAAAAAATACCTTACACGAATAAAGTATTTTATAAAAAGACAAAAATCAATCTAATAATGTAAAATTTTGATTATCACCTAACATGTTTTATAATAAAATATTTTCTGTCATTTATGTCTATGAAAAGCTCATGATGTCATTGCTTTTATTTATAAAAATATTGTGGCATATATTAATTAGCCTGGAATTACTATTTTGTATCTTTTAATTGTTTAAAATACAAAAATAATCCAAGTTGCTTAAAAAAGTATTCTTGATTCATCATGACTCCATAAATTTAAATCAAATCAACTTGAATTTCACAACCCCTCCGGAAGCGAAGGAAGAATATTGCTCCTCAAACGGCGAGAGCGGAGAACCACACTTGCAACGGAAAAAAAATCTCACCAACACACAGAATGCGCGCGCACGTGGTCGCTTTACACCTGAGTGTTCTACGTGCGCACATGGATAAGAGCCATTCCATGCATAATCGAGATAGTTTTCACTCCTTAAGGTATTACCTCTATAAATCGAACTTTGAACAGGGTATTTTGGAAAAAAATCATGTGAAAACTTTAAAGTGTCCTTAGCACTCCTGCGAAATTATTACTCGTATGACTGTATTTTTTGTAATAAATTACCAAACTTTACATAACATTACATTGAGTTTTACGGATAAAAGCAGTTTTTTTAAGTTTTTGAAAAAACTATGAGCAGAATTTGTCTGAAAATTTGCGTCTACATTTTTGTCTACATACAAAATTTTCTAGGACATCGTCTTTTTCACAATATTCTTTATAATATTGTAATATTGTGTTGTATTGTGATATAATGTAATAATAATAACTTTATAAAAATATTCTAAAGTAAAGGGTAAAGGGAAAATCGTCTTACATTTTCATGAGAAAAAGTTCCATAGTCGGATTTATACAAAGTGTACCGAAATCCCCGTATCAAAAAGAAATCCGATATTGCTTTTTGAATTTTGAGTCGAAAGTTTCTGTACAACTTTTTACAAAGTTCAAAATCAAAAAAGTTATTTAAGTTTGAAATTTAAATGATAAATGCACTTCCTCAATGGGTAGGGATTAAGGGGGAATATACACTCAGAAGAGCGAAAAAAAAGGTGATTTTTGCGAATTTATTTCAGAAAGGTTATACAAATTGGTGGATTATTTTTTTTTGCAGTGAAAAAGCACACTTGAGAAAATTTTCACTGCATTTGTTTTATTTTATTCACAGTATTAGCTGAAACATTGCGTCGTCTCTCAACTGCTGCAAAAAAAGTCCTTCGCGTTGCTAACTCCCATTTCATCTGTAATCATTAGAATGAAAAAAATCAAAAAGATTATTAAACTGGAGGATATAATCTAGTCTTTGTCATAGGGGTTTTTGAAAATATCTTTATTTGACCAAATGGCAGACATTTGAACTCAAAATAGCGATTTTTAGGCAAAAATTCGTTCTTATTTTGTTGAAAAAAAAAATCTAAGCTACTTTAAAAAAAGCCCTATGACAAAGACTAGATTATATCCTCCAGTTTAATAATCTTTTTGGTTTTTTTTACAGATTTTGATTTCTACAGATGAAATGGGAGTTGGCACCGCGAAGGACTTTTTTTGCAGCAGTTGAGAGACGACCCAATGAATCAGCTAATACATGTGAATAAAATAAAACAAATGCAGTGAAAATTTTCTCAAAAGTGTGCTTTTTCACTGCAAAACAAAAATAATCCACCAATTTGTAAAACCTTTCTGAAATAAATTCGCAAAAATCACCTTTTTTTTTGCTCTTCTGAGTGTATATTTCCCCTAAAACCACAGACCAAAATTTACCAAAGTTTGCTGCATATTATTCTGAGTCGAAAAGCCCTTTGCCACTTTTCCCAAAACTCAAAATGAAAAAAAGATATTCGAGTTTGAAATCTAAGAAATCTGATTGGTCGAAACTTCTAACTCGAATATCTTTTTTGGTTTTAAGTTTTGCAAAAAGTGGCAAAGAACTTTTCGACTCAGACAAATATAAAAAAATTTTGGTAGCGTTTGGTCTGTGGTTTTTATTTCCACTTGTCGAAAAAGTGCGTTTATTATTTAAATTTCAAACTTGAATAACTTTTTTGATTTTGCGTTTTGTAAAAAGCGGTAAAGGGAAAATCGTCCTAGAATTTTATAAGTAATCCATGGTTTTCGGTATTTGCGGTGATTAAATTTAATTCTCTATATAAAAACTCCGCAGTTTATATGAAATGTACGGGGTTCAAATATTTTCTTATAAAAAATTCGTAATTTCTTACAAGGTTTTTATATATTATTCCTAGAAACTTGAAACCTTTTATAAACCTTATAAAAATCAGAATTCCTTATAAAAATTTCCATTTTTTATACTTAAGGCAACCTTATAACATCCTTATAAAAATTAATGTTCCTTATTAGGCGACCTTATAAAATCCTTATAAGGGCATGGTGTCAATTATACTAGGTATTATTAATCAAATCAACCGGATTTGGTCTTAAACAAATTATTTTACATTGAACTACTGTTGATTACTGTTCATAGTAGCATAGCGGGATTTTTTTGACAAATTACGACAGGAAAAATTCTGTTTTTTAATCAAAATGTATAAAAAAATGTGTACAATCGACACCATCCCCTTAAAAGGAAAAAATTTTATAAAATTTCGTAATCCTTATACATTTTAAAATTCTTTATAAAATTTTCATTAACTTATAAGGATTTTATTAGGTCGCTGTATAAAAAGTCTTTATAACCCGTAGGAAAACGTTCCATAGAATTTCCATAGAAATTTCCATAATAATTTCCGTTGAATCGATAAGGATTCCCATTGAATTTTCCAATGAAAAAGTCTATGGTTATTTTGCCTATGGAAAATTTTCCATTGAACCTTTCCCTTGGTTTTCCATTGAATTCCAATTATATTTCCATTCATGCACACACAATTTCCATTTACTTTCCATAGGATTTCCATTGAATTTCCATTCATTTCCATCCACTTTCCATAGGATTTCCATTGTATTTCCATAAGATTTCTATTCATTCACATACAATTTCCATCCACTTTTCATAGGATTTCCATAAGATTTCCATCCATTCACATACAATTTCCATCCACTTTCCATATGATTTCCATTGTATTTCCATACACGCAGAAAAATTTTTTGTAAATTTTATCGAAACGGCGGGTAGAATTAACCAAACTTTTGGCGAAGTGGTGATAATTTCCAACATTAGTAAATATTAAAAAAAAAAAAAAAAAAAAAAAAAAAAAAAAAAAAAAAAAAAAATTCTTCCTCCACTCAGGAAACACGTTCTCCTCCCCTAGTTATGTGAGGAACGGATTTTTTTCATAGTCGTCAAATGTCACAATCAGTCAACGTATAGTCGCCACGACCCATGTGGGAGAGTTTAGCTAATAACCTTTACCATAAAAAGTGACATTTATTGCATCAGGGGGGGGGGGGCGCCGGGGGGGAAGAAGAACTATGCCCCCATTAGAGTGCTAAATGTCTTTGGCTTCTGGTAAAAGGTGCCCAAATACGACTTCCGAAGTATTACGACAGGCTGAGTCGACATTAGTATAAGTTGAGTGCGGTATATATACTACGCGTGGGTTTTTTTCGGTTCATGCGAGAGAGAAGTGCTCGCTTTGAAAACTTATTTTTTTGATTGAAAGATATAACTGTACGATTGCCTACATTTTCAGTATTAAATGTGTTTAGGATATTTTACCAAACGAAATTTCGCACGGAACGACCCGAATGACCCAACCCCCTTCCTCGGCCCTCACTCACACCAATTCGCGCTGTGTGCACCCACACATATTTCCCCCAGTGTCCAGCAGAAGCACATACATATTCGTAGCGAATGCAATCTGTCCTGACGCGAGCGACGCGATCAATTCAATTGTTGTTTGCGCGATTCGAAATCCCGCCGTTTCGCGTTGTTTTTTCCGGCTCCATCCACGTTTTTTCAGAATCAGCCGTAACGTGCGCGGAAACGTATCGAGTTTACGCGGCCAGTGCAAGCATGCCATGCCCTGTATCATCGGGCTCGTAGGATTATTTTCGCAGGAGTCGCGCTTTCGCGGATCGGAAACGACGCGCGAGAAGTCGGACGGGTTGCGTATTTCCGGGGTACATGCGCTTTTTTTGAGGACTTTCGGGGGCTGTTCGTGTGCAGATCCCGAAGATTTGTGACTTGTGTAGTTGTCAAAAGCGTTGCTGGAATCGTAGTACTACGAGGGGAAAGATGGACGCGAACATCGAAAGAGAGTGCAGTGCCCTGGGCAGCCTCTTTCAGCAGATTATAACGGATATGAGGGTAAGTGTTTTTTGTTGTTAGCTTTTGTTTTGTTTCTGGGAATATTGTTTTTTATACGTGGGTTGAGATTTTTGGAGGAGAAAAAAGCAGATGTTCGGATTTTCGATTTTTTTTATTGCATGTTTGGTTTTTGAATGAAGTAATTGTAGGGTATTATAGAGTGTTTATTTTTGGAAGTTTGATGCTCTCTTTGATTTGGAAGTTTACGAAGTGTTTTTTTTTAGATTTTTGGATTGTTGTGTGTTTATTTGTTTTGTTTGTTGGAATGTTTGTTGATGAATGAATGAATAAATATGAAAATTCATTATTATTATATACAAAAATATGAATGTTTGAGAATTGAAAGAAAAACAATGTAAATATGTTTTTTGGATGTACAGATTTCGAAGTTTTTGATTTTTTGTGAATTTTCACGTGTTTTTCGAAATTTTGAAGCATGAAATTTGAATTTTTGATTTTCGGAGTCGTGATATCGAAATCTGGTAATTTGAGAATAAAGAGGTATTTTTTGAGAGTGTTTCGGAAATATTTTAATTTTGTAATTTATGCTGTTTTTCAAATAAACAAGTTTTTTTTTAGAATTTTTTTAAGCGAGTTATTTTTGAATTTTAAAGTTTAAAATTAAAAATTTTCGAGTAGAATTCAAGGATTAGTGATTTTTTAAATAATTTTCGTAATATCGAGAAGTTACTTTAAAACTGACAGTAGATTTACGAAATTTCGTTATTTTATATTTGAACATAGTTTTTGTGTATTTAGAAAATCTTTCGTGAATTGTTATTTTACATTTCGATAAAAAAGTTGTAAAAACTGAAATTTGCACAACTTAAGTAACTAGCATGTGTTTGAACCTGTGAAATGCGAAATTTATCGTTAATTAGATCGAAATGTATTCGAAAAATTAAAAAACCAAGTGTATCAAATACGTTTTCGTGAAGGTACGAAAATCTCGGAATAATTTTAAGCTTGGATTTAAAAACTGAAGAAAATTATTCTAAACGCAAGTATTAATTTTTTTAAAACAATCGATTTATTTATAAAAATCGATTTGTTTTACACACGATTCTGAGAGAAGAAACTTTTTGCAGAAAATTATTTTAATAATTACTGAATATCGAAAACATTGTATTATAGGGTAATTTCATCTCAAATCGTACAGATGATTTGGTTTGGGTTTTTCCGTGCAAATTTTTTTTCTAGTATCGTGATCGAAATCCATGAAATACGTATTTTTTCTTTTTCCTTGAATTTCAGTTGTTTTGTCGTGGAGAATTTTTGAAATATAGGCTAAAAAGTTTATTTATTTAATTAGCTAAATTTTTATATGTAATTCAATAACTTATCCGAAAATTGCCCGATCGTCGAAAATTTTTTTTTCATTTTGTAGATGTGGTTTCATTATAGAATAAATTACGGACCAAATTTTTGAATGAAAATTTTCTCACAATTGTGATTTTCATGAAAAAGAAACAAAACAATGTCAAACAAAAAAATACGATTCATAATTTTTTTTAACAAGTTCGTAAAATAAACATTTATTAATAATTTATATCAGCCAAAATTTGTTATTTGAAAGACACAATTTTTCGGAGCGAAAGTGTTATTTTTGCAATAATTTTTATGTTTTCTTTTATTGAAATTCTATAAATATACTAAAAATAGTTTCATTGGAATAATTTTCGTTCAAGTTAGTCAATGTTTTACTTTTGAAGAGCCAAAAATTTATTACGAGTAGAGATAAAAAAATGCCGATCAATTTAAAGTTAAAAATTTTTTAATTTTCCTATAAAGATCACGGTTTTAAGTAAATTTTTCCTAAAAAATGAAGTCTAGAATGTTTTACTGTTAGAACGATACTTTACTTATAAATTGAAGAAAAAATACCAATCAGAGAATTTTCGGGCAATTTTTTAGATTATTAAAAAATTTTTAAATTCTTTATGACGAAACATCTGGAATTCAAGCAAATAAAAAAAAATATACTGCTCAAAAAGAGCAGTAAAATTAAGATGAATTAATTCAAATCTGCACAATAATCTTTTATTTAAAAATTATAAAAAAGTATTCGAGATTGAACAGAAATAAAAATTCCCTTAAACTTTTATTTGTAGTTTTTTATTTCCATACTAAGCTTACAGTTTAACATATAATTTTAGAATAATTATTATAGTTTTACTGAATAAAAACGTAGTACCTCATGTTCATGAACTGAATCATTAATCATTTTGAGCCATTTAAATTATTTTTTTTTAGAATACTATCGGAAAAAATAATTGTTTTTCAATTATCCATGACATTGTTTTTTACAACATAAAAATAATTAGCATTTATGGAGTGTTATTGAAAGACAATTACGTGAGTAGAAAAAATCGCGAAATTGCAGAATAACTGTTTTTAATCGTTTTTGTAAAAACGAAGGAAATAAGCACATGTAGAATTCCGTGCAGAAGTTTTTTTGTTCATTGAGATTTTTTAGTAAGAATTTGTTTGAATTTTTATATAATCCTGTAATTATTTAATTAATTTTATTCTGTGCAGGTATATGACTAAATTCATCAATTACTTAATTTTTTCAATAATTTTATTTTATTTTTCTTTTGTTATATGATCCAAGTTATTCAATAATTTTATTTCAATAAACAAATGAAACTTATTGAGATTATGGTTAAATAAATATATCAATATAATTTAGTTGGAATGTAAATTGTACCTTAAAGTGAATTGGAATTCAAAGTTGATTAAGATCATAACATTCTTGCTTTTTATAAATTTTCCTTAATACATAATTATAATTTTTGATAGAATAGAAATTATAAAACGTCTTTTATTTTTAATTTTATTTTTAATTAACTGTATTTTATCATAGATATTACATTCATTATACAATTTTCTTGACATATTTTCAAAAATTGAATATAGTTTGAAAATTGCTCCAATTCCAAAAGTTACGAGAATCTTGTTGTTTTTGTCAATACCGCAGTTACTATTTTTATCTGTTCTAATTGTTTTTTATAAAAGCGCATGTGATTTTCCTTGAAATGTACATTTTAGCCAGAATCGAAGGCATAAAAACAAGGGAACTTTTCGGAAGAGCGACTACAATTATTTTCTTGAATCGTTCTTTCGCGTGATCTATAAATTGACGCCACTGACTGAAGTGGAACTACTGAAATTGCTTCCAAGGATAAACTCGAGAAATCGTTTCAATTCAGCTCAGAAATTCTTGTTTAACGTCAAATGGATCGTGTTATTTTAATTGTTCAATTGGAAAAGCGTGATGATACTGAATAAAAATCTCGATTGTGGATTTGAGTTGAATTTGAAGAGTGAACATTCAAAAAGTGCCTTAAGTTTATGCTGATAAGTTACAAAAGTCCTATATTTCAAATAATGGAATATTTTTCAAGTGATCATATATTTTTGAGTTTAAAAAAATTGGAATATTATTGACTGATTTGTGATTGAATTTATTTTTGAATTTTAAAAAAGCAGGTATATAAAAATCACATTGTTTTTCAAAGAAGAAATTTTTTTATTAATTTTAAGATAACGAATAATGAAGAAAAATTGCATTTATAGCTTTAATTATGGAAATTAGCATAATATTGAATCATTTACATAGTAAAATTCGAATCACTACAAGTCCAACAATGTTCTCAATTGCCGATGATTATATGTAGAGCCGGCATAGTGTTGTAACCTGAATTAATTGGTAGGCGTTCATGTATCTTATCTAGAACACAAAACCGTTTTGAATCACTTTGCATCATAAAACAGAATATACGAAAAAATTTCAAAAAAATAATCTGGTAAAATCAAGACATTTTTTATCACGTAAATAAAAAATAAAGGAAAATTTCATTTTTCACACTTCAATTTACAATAATAAGTTGGCTAAGCAAATGGTTTGATAAAAAGTGAATAGGTCATTTTGCAGTATTGATATTACCGTAACATGGAAATTAAAGATTTTCTTTGTCTTGAATGAACAATTGTATGTTTCGGATAATTTATTTATTATTAAGAAATGTCTTGAATATATCTCTTACACGGAAAAAATTTTATGGCAAAAAATACCAAAGATTCAGGATTCGCTGGACAACGGTGAAATTTTGTGATTTTTTCCCCAAAAATATAGTAATTTTCACCACACTTTGGGTAAGAAATCCTAAAATATAGTAGAAATCACTATATTTTTTGGGAAAAAGTGACAAAATTTTACCATTGTCCAGCGATTCCTGAATTGTTTGGTAGTTTTTGCCAAAAAATTTTTTCCGTATATTATTACAAATATTATAATAATAAATTTTTTTTGCAGCTCATGTTAACTGAAACATTTATTTTGATATGGTTTTATAATTGTTTCAAGTTATGGTAACAGTAATATGTATCATTTATAAAATATTTATTAAATACTGATTCGGAATTCGTATTTTAAGATATATTTATATTATTATCATTATCATTTTTTTATTGAATGTT
Source organism: Platygaster orseoliae (assembly GCA_030522825.1). Taxonomy (NCBI): domain Eukaryota; kingdom Metazoa; phylum Arthropoda; class Insecta; order Hymenoptera; family Platygastridae; genus Platygaster; species Platygaster orseoliae. The sequence goes on from JAPYZL010109520.1 coordinate 16,095, forward strand.
TAGTTAAATATTCAAACAATTAACTTTTTTTATTTCACAGTTAAAATTATATGCATATTAGAAAATTTAGGAATACATTTTGCAGAGTTTTTTGTGCTATTTGTATATTATAATTAAATAATTTCTAATATACTTGATCATCATTGAGGTTTTTTGTGAATTCAAAAAAAGAAAACTCTTCTGTAGAACCAAATGCACAATTAAAAATTTTTCGAAATCTCTAATTATGAGCACTTTTTTTATAAGTTTATTGAATTTACAAAAAAAAAAAATTTTTTTTTAGATTATGTAACTCCAGATACTGAGATATTATGATTATTTTAATTTTCATCTAGCCTTTAACCAGTCTAATTTTAAAACTGAATCATTCTATTAATATTTTTTAAATTGAACATTTTCAAGCGCGTACATTTTTATAATTGATGGAGTAATCTAATTGTAAATCGAAACAGAATTTTGGCATTCAAAAATTTCTATGATTAAAATCGTTTTAATGAATAAATATAAATCGATAAAAAATTAGCACAAATCGAAACATTTTTGTCGAACAATGAGAAAAGTAATAGAAAATAAAAAATTTCGAATTGAAGATTGAAAATTTACTTGAAAAGTTTTTTTTTATACCTTAATTTTGTTTCAGGAGTCATTCATTTATTATACAACGCAATTTTTGAAATTTTTTTAATCTCTCCCCTCTCTAGAAACAGAAAATTGTGTGTTTTTTTTTATTGCAGTTATTTGTCGTATTTTTGTATTTTTTTGAAGTTATATGTAACGAATTTGATGATTCCTCCCCTCCCCTTTCATTACATATGGCCTGAAGAAATGACCACTTACTGTAAAACGATGAAATTGTTATTTGTTTACACTGGATTCTTTTATTTAACAGAATGGAGCTCCTCTTTGGGAAGATTTGATCGCAAAAGCTACAAAGTTACACTCATGTTTGAGGTAAAAATAATAATTTTTTTCAAAACGTTCTAGCAATTTTATTTAATTTGTGAATATACATTTTAAACAACTTGTAAATAATAACATTAATGATAAAAAAAGTTATTAAAATACATAAAGAAAAAAAATGTTTGGAATAGCACTTAGGATTTTTTGAATAACAAATTCATTATTTATAGTACAAAAATAATGAAATTTATTCAAAGAACGTTAAAAGAATGATTGATTACAATATTTGTTTATATTGTAATTTGTTAATGGCTCGTATATAATCACTTTATATGAGAATTATTTTCTAACTTTCCCTTTTTTAAAATTAGTTAATAATTTATGTTAACTGCAAGAACGAATAAAAAACATTTACGGGCTCCTCAATAAACAAATAATAAATTATAGATCAGCGATTGTTGCTATTTCGGCGTACCTCGAAGCGTTTCAAAAAATCGCCGATGCCGCAACCAGCGCTAGAGGTAAGCGCAAATTTTTGAAATAACTAATTTTTTTGTGCATTATTTTGCATTTTTTCAAAGAGATTCTCATGTTTTTTTTGCGAAAAGATGTTTCGAAAAAGATTTAGCAGAAAAATGTAATTGTTATTGTGGGTGAGAGTTTTGGAAAAAAACTGCTGTGTACATGTACAAAACAAAAATTTAAACTTGTTTTTCATTATAATATATAAAATAAGAAATTTCCAGCGTTTTTTTTATCTACTATGTTTGTTTTTGGAAAAATTTTACCCTTTAATGAAAAATGTTTTTTTATTCACTACTTTTTACTTCACACATTTAAACCTTTGTAAAAAGTAATTATAAACAAATTCCATCATTATAAACGAAAAACAAAGGGCAATGATAAATTTATATAAATTTTGATATTTTTACTTCCAGCTTATAGAATAAGCATTGATTCAATACCTCGACAATTTCGTATATCTTATTTGTGAAGCATAATTTGGAGCATTGAACTGATTTCAAAAGCGATTTTTGAGTATGGAAACAAATTGTAGACAAAATTCCGTGTTAATCAGTCGCAAAAAATATATTTCTGTATTCAAAAGTTTGTTTGTTTGTTTTTTTTTTGTGTTAAAAAACGATTTACAAAGCGATGATATTAAAATTCTACCTAACTTTCTTCAAAGACAACCCTAATGTAAAGAGATATTAAATATTCTAACATTTGAAAAAAAATTCTGTATTTCCATCTGTTTACGTAATTTAGAAAAAAATAATTACACATTCTAAATTCTAACGATATTGTTCAAAACTTGTACAATTTTTAAATATTGAAGTTTTCTTGTTCAAAAGGAGCGACAAAAGAAATTGGGACTGCGTTGACAAGAATATGTTTACGACAAAAAGCTGTTGAAACAAGAATGAAATCATTCACAAGGTAAGGAAGTCTCTGCATAGGGAAGTTAACGAATTTAAGGATTTTAATTGTTAAATTAACGAGATCGGGTTTTGTTTATAATAGCGCGATCATGGATTGTTTGGTTGTGCCTCTTCAAGAAAAACTGGAGGAATGGAACAAGTCCTTGAGCAATTTATACAAGGAACATGCAAAAGGTGAATTTTTTGTTTCAGTAAAATCTATGAATAGTTATTGATGTTTCGAGATATTTTCGATTTACCAAATGAAAAATTAATTATTTCGAGTTACAAAGTGGGTTGAAGCAATTTATTTTCCGAAAAAATCGCAAACGAAAGATTTGATTTGCGTCATAATATCTCAAATTGTCCAGGTGATTTTTTAATTTTTTTATATTGAGAAGTATATATTTTTATATGAGAAAAATAAACTCATCTCACATTTCAAAAATTCCCTACGATAAAACAACTAAAATTCAATTGGAAAGAAAAAATACATCTCACAAAAAAAAAAAAAAGAGATAAAACCTGAGCAATTTGAAATGAAATAAATCTAACAATTTTTTTGATAAATTTTTTTTTTTTTTCAACAAATTTCTGCATAAACACTGACGAAAATTTTTCTACTCTCTTCTTTCATGAAGAAAACGAGTATCAAAGAGCCAAGTTTTGTGTAAATAACGAAATTCGCAATGAAGTGCATGAAATGAGTATGACTTGATCTATGTACTTGAAACATCTTCAAGTCGAAGAATCAGTCAATGTTTTTAATCGTTTCGACGATTTCCCCGATCTTTGCTCAGAGTTCAAGAAAGCGAGGTCAGAGTTGAAGAAACGTTCGACCGACACCCTCAAGCTGCAGAAGAAGAAGGCACGTAAGAGCCAGACCCAGATTCACCAGGCGCAGTTGCAGCCGAGCCAGGCCGCTAATCAGGAGTCGCGTACGAGCGACGTCGAGCTCAATAGGCTACTCGAGTCATCAGAAGCGTCTGTCCAAGAAAAGCGTCAAAGTCTTGAGGAGACCGAGAAAAAAGCGGTTCGAGCGGCGCTGCTCGAGGAACGAAGCAGATTCTGCCAACTCGCAAGATTTCTCAAGCCGGTCCTCGTAAGTGTCCCTCAAGATTTTCACTGCCCGTGACTTTTACAATCAAATTCGATGCTTGAGGACGAAATTGGAAAAAAAATTAGACAATGGCGCAGAAAGTCTGTGCAGTTACGTAGAACTATGTCGACCAATGACAAGTTTGATTTTCATTCAATTTGATTTCATAGAAAAAGTGGCATTAGGAATTTTTGTTCCATCTACTTATGTTGCATCCACTTAAGTTACATCAAATTCTATTGCATCCACTTAAGTTGCCTCCAATTCCGTTGCATTCACTTAAGTTACATCCAATTCTATTGCATCAACTTAAGTTAAATCCACTTCCGTTGCATCCAATTTTATTGCATCCACTTAAACTGCATCCAATTCTATTGCATTCACTTATGTTGCATCCACTTAAGTTACATCCACTTCCGTTGCATCCAATTCTATTACATCCATTTAAGTTACATCCACTTCCGTTGCATCCAATTCTATTGCATCCACTTATGTTGCATCCACTTAAGTTCCATCCAATTCCGTTGGATTCACTTAAGTTGGATCTAATTCTGTTGCATCCACTTAAGTTATATCCATTTTCGTTGCATCCAATTCCGTTGCATTAAATCCGTTACATCCACTTAAGTTGCATCCAATTCTGTTGGATTTACTTAAGTTGGATCCAATTCCGTTGCATTCACTTAAGTTGTATCCAATTCCGTTGCATTCACTTAAGTTGGATCCAATTTCGTTGCATTCAATTCCGTTACATCCACTCAAGTTGCATTCAATTTCCGTCAAAAGACGTAGTTCTACGTCAAAAAAATAGAATGGAAGAATTCGTATTCCAAAATACTCATCCTTTAAAACTGAAATCTTGAACTGTTGGTTTCGTATTGTTTGTTTGCTGAAAAGGACGAAGAGCTCGGTATGATAATGGAACTGACGCACCTTCAAGAAGTGTCGGACCAATTGCAGAGACACTGCGCATCGCCGCACCATTTGCCGGCGGCATCCGAGCAGGTGATAACTGATATCAAAGGCCGCGACGCAGCGGCTACCCAATGGTCACTTGCCTCACCTCCTTCTAGCCCGTCCTTATCACTTGGCTCTCGTAAGAGCTCCATGTGCTCCATTAGTTCGTTAACGAGCAGTAGCAGTGGATCTTATAAAAGCCACCCGAGCCCCTCAGGCCACCCCTGGCATCGCACGCTACCGCAGGTAAGATTTTGGTGTAACCCGACATTTCGTCCACGATTTTTTTGTTTTTTATACATTTATATTCATTTATTTACCAGGAATCAAGAATTTTTCACGTTTTGTCGCGTTAGTTCGTGTACAAGAGTCATATGGGATGACGCGTATTGGTTTTGTTGATGGATAGAGATTTTTGATTAGGTTAAAATATTTTGGTTTGCATACTAGTGCTGTATGGTTGTGCCAGCTTCATTTCATCTCAGTGAAAACTGAAAATAAAGGCAGAATCAAAAATTTTTTTTTTTTTTTCAAGACTGGCGATGGTGCGTTTTATGAATAAAAATAATGTATTATTTGAATTTTATAATTTTTTTACAATTAATATTAATTTATTAATAATTTATATATGTTATTTATTTATACATTGATAATAATTTATACTATTATTTTATTATTAATATATTTATTTAAACTAATAACGCATAGTTAGTAAAAATTATGCAGAAGGTTAGTTAGTGTTGATAAACATAAAAATTTTGACTGATTTACTAATAACCGATTATTTATGATTGTAATCCTCATGAATTTTTAAAGTTGATTTTTTTTTATCGATTTTACTATTAAGTATGAGTTCAAAAGAAAAGCCAGTAATACAATAATTGTGAATTGCATTGAAGACAAATAAATATTTAAAAATCAGAGGTTTTCAATTTTTTGATTTTGAATAAATTCAGTTGAAATTGATGTTTTGACAGGTAATGATTAATTACAAATTTTTTAAATTACATGAATTTACATTCTAAATTTATCGAATGATTTTTTGAGATTAAATGTCTCAATTGCATATTCTTCATTACAGAATGTTTTAATTTTATTTTTTAGGAATTCAAGTGAAAATTGGCTATTTTCAAAGTATTTGCATATCAAGTGGTAAAGTTTCAATCCAGAACTTCTGCATAACACATCAAGCAATTTTACAGTCCAATATTTGAATACTTAATATTTTTAGCATAGAAATAAGCAATTTAGATTTTGTAATGCTAGTTTTTCAAGGAATTTTTGGAATGAGAGTTACATTGTTATATATGATCGATCATTCCTATACACAATTACATATGACGTTTGTATATGGGCATACACGACTTTACAAATATGTAAAATTTTTGTTTATAAGTCGATAGAGAATGGCATGTGTTCTGGTTTTATGCAGATTCTTTTTTACTTCTAATTTTCAAATTTTTCTCATGGATGAGCGATTGAATATGAAATTGGGATTCTTCGGAGTTCTGCAGCTTAATATTTTTTTTACTTATTTATAAATTTACGGTTATTAAATCCTCATAATTGAAATAGTTAAAAATCATGAAAAATACATAGAAATTTATTGATTGTTTTTTTAAACTATTGAGAATAGTTTTGCTAATATTTAATATTTTTTACTAAGTTTTTATAAAATTAACTTATTATTTATCAATGTTTTAAACCAAGAAATCTTCGTCGTTATTAAGAATTGTTACATTCAAAAAGCTCGAAAATTGAAGTTGAACGGTATGCATTTTTATTTTGATTTGTAACTATTCACGTTTTTCAATTTTGATGAATTCGTAATTTTTTCACATTTCATTGAATTTCTACATTTTTTTGTATATTTTTGACTTTTTTGAGAATGTTTGAAAAATCGGCATGATGGTAATTAAATTGATATAACTACAATATAACGTATATCACACATTTTATTTTCTCAGAAATATTTTCTATTCATATTGTAAATATTATGAATATTCAAAATTATTATCGAAATCGATAACACAAGAATAAAAAATAAATACTAATATTGATACAAAATTATTATCATCATAAATATTGTCAATATTGATAATAATTTCATGATTTTCCATAAATATTAACAAACGTTTATGAACAGTGAAAGTATGTATTATTGTCTAAGAAAAGAATTTGCGATATAATTGTGAGAATAATCAATAATATCAAAGAAATAAATGATTGAGTGGTTCGAGAGAGAATAATTCATCTCGTGATTTTCTTATTGGAAAAGAATTTGATTGCATGGAAAACGCATCCTTCTGGTCGTAAAGTGAATAAAAATAGAAAATCACACGGGATGAAATTTTTTGCTGAATTGAAAATCTACGTTAATATTTTAAGGCATTGAATATAATGTCAGTAATTATAGTTTTGACTTGTATAAGATGAATGTCGTTATAACAACTGAAAGCTTGCACCTTAGTAAGTCTGATCGTTGTGATAACCCTGGAAATCCTTTTATCTTACTGTATAAGATATTAAGTACAAATTCTACATATTTTATAGCTATATTTTACGGTTTCTGATTCGAAAAAGAGAATTTTTTAATTTGAAAATAAGACCTTATGTATTTCAATATTATTTACAAGGCAAAAAATGCTTGGTTCCGGCAACCAAATAATTTAGTAAAATACGAATTTCTTTCCGTGCAAGTAACATTATTTCAAATCACTAATTTGACTTTTCAGTTTAATGACTCAAAATACATAACAAAACCAAATTTTTCCATTCAATACCCGCGGTTATCACTTTTGTAATTATTTAAGAGTTTTATTTATAATATTTTTGGAAAAAAAATGTAATTTGAGCATGCTTTTGTGAACCGCACATTTAGAAATGCTCGATTAGACCCATATTTTAGTCTAGACGATGTATGCAGTAGTCGATGTTGTACTCGTTGTAGCATTTGGGCATCAGGCCCACCAGCATCAGCGGCATTATGACCTTGCGTCACTTGACCAATGGCAGCTCGCGCGACTCTGGCTTCACATCTCAAGACACTTTGTACACGCAACCCATTTCCGAGGATCAGGTAAAGTCGCAAGCTTTTTCTACAATTTTTTTTTTCTCGGCGTTGACATTCAATCGTCCTTGAAATCCTTCATGGTCCTTTCCTCACAAGGCGCTTTTTCCCGCTTCTTCGGTACTCGAGTAAATAGTAGATTTCACGACTATTGCCATAATAAGTTTCACAACCAAATGGAAGGAGAACATTTTTTATAAAAAAAACAATGAGGAGAGTGATTAAGAAAAGGTTCCTCTTCCTCTTAAAAAGTAAAATATCGGAAATACACGATTTTGTAGTTTGTTATATTTTTCCGGTTTTATGTATCACACGTTTTTCATGTTCGATTCGTCGTTTACACACGCGAGATACCAAAGGCTTCAAAAAACAGTTGTGAAAAACAGGGAGGAAAACTTGTGGGAATTTGAGAATGAGATTATTATTTCTAGGTTTCGAATACTCAGAGTACGGCTCGATCGGGCACAGCTGCAACGTGGCCGGATTTGCAGGAAACTTCGGCTTCCTTCGATGCACAGGCTGTTCAAAATGCGGCTAATGAACGTCCACATACTATTTCGTCAGGTAGTGTTTTCTAGTATTTGCAGGTTTTTTCTTGGAAATGTACACGGAAAAAACAATATGGTTGTCACAACCTCACAAATAGTAACATTTGCCTTAACTATTTTCATGGTGTAGACAACCTCACTTGTGGTTAGTGCAACCACATAAAAAGTTACTGCAATTTTGGTGGAGCTTGCAGTAACTTTTTATGTTGTTGCACTAACCACAAATGCGGTTATTTACACCATGAAAATAGTTGGGGCAAATGTTAATATTTATCAGATTGTAACAACTATATTGTTTTTTCCGTGTAAAAAAAGGGTTAATGGAAATGAATGTCTTCGATCAGGGGCGTAGGCAGAGAAGGGTTTTTTGGGTTCAAACCTTTTCTGAAATTCGGGTAAAACAAAAAAAAAACAAGAATTATGAACATGAAAATCAATGATAATACAAACAATAACAAAATAATGCTCCAACTTAATAATAATGATTTTTAAAAATGAAGTATTCAATAAAAATAAGAATGAAAAATAATGAAAATAGGTAAAAATGATTAAAAATGTACTTACTGAAATCTAGAGAACGTAACAAATGGTTTTCTGTTAGTCCTCAAATTTCAATAGAATTTAGGATTCTTCATTTCACTTACTCAAAAATAACAGTTTAAAAAAAAATGAGAATTATGAATGTTTGGTTAGAATAACGTAGAAAAAAAATTAGAGAAAAGTTTCAACCTGGAGGTTAATACAAAAAAACTAGAATTTATGGAAATGTTTATAATTTAAGAAACTTTGAAGCATTAAATTCTATGAATTAACAGAAATTCATGAAACAGCAAAATGTTTTTTGAATCATAAACAAACTAAAAAAATGCTAAAAGTATTAGAATTCTATATAGAATCGGTTTTTTGAAAAATCTAAACAAAATAAAATTTTCAAAAAACGTATATAAAAATATATAAAAGTACTATAAATCTACAATAATACTATAAAACGCGACAAAGTCTTATGAAAACCTTGAAAATTACGAAAATATAAAAAATCTATAAAATATTCAAAATCTACGTAGATATTATTTCCCAAGATATCTTGAAAAATACTAGAAATCTATTAAATTTAAAATCCTAGAGCACTGAATTCTAGAAATCTATATAGCTATGTGCAAATAAACGAGAAATCTATAAAAATACCAGAAACTCAAAATGGTCGTAAATTTCAAAACTTCAGCTTCGAATTCCAGAAATCTGTAGAGTGAATCATAGAAACACAAAAAATCTATGAAAATACAGAACAATATTGCATAATTGTATGAATAACATAAAATACGGAAATTTCAGAAATTCCTGAAATACTTGAAAAACAAATTTCCTTAATAATGATTTTTAATCTTTGACGATCTGGTTTTGATAATGAAATTTTCTAATTTTACGAATTTCGGAGTTCAGAGTCGAACATTTTTCATATACGTATTCAATGTAATGGAACTCCATTTTTGTGATTTTTAAGTCACTGAGATGATGATTCTGTCTTTTTCTAATACTTTCAGTATTTTTGATCTTTCCTCATTATTTATACAACTTAAAGGGTTTCTTGATTTATACATTTCTATATAGCTGTTTGAAATTCTATGCTCAATGAATCAAAGTGTTCTACAAATTTTTAATATTTCATTGGAAAAAAAAACATTTTTTTCAATCTTAAAATCGAATTATTTTAAATTAAAATTAAATTTAAGTAAATTATTTAAAATCAACTAATTTAATTCAATTAATTCAGATTATTGTAAATTAAATAAAATTAAAAATTATATCTTAAAAAGAATTCCCGCACATTTTGTCTGCCAACGCCCCTGTCTGTGGCGCATTTATATATATATTTTTTCCAGTATTGAATCAATCACAAGACTCAGTGTATAATGGAAAGTGAGATTGTAATTAAAAATAAAAATGAATTTGTTTTTCGAACACCTTTCAGCTTACGAAAAAGGCCACCAGAGGCCAGCTTTGAGCGTTTACACATTCCAGGCGCCAGACGGCGCCACGTGTTGCCACAGTCAACCGGCGTCACCGGTATCCTCGTCGTCATCGTGTTCATCGTCAAATCAGCAATCACTGCGCAAGCAATTGCGAAAAAACAGCCTTGGGAATAAGCCCCCGGTGCCCAACAGGTGTTCCAGTCTCGAGAGACCGTCCTTGCCGACAAAAAATGATTCTCCAGGAAGTCCACGAGGGAAAGCCCGTTTGCCCTTACCGGCGCATCTTGCAAAAGGTTAGTTGAATGTTTCGATTTCACGTCGTTTTCAACTTTTCGAAAAAAAATCCGATTAATGAATGTTGCTTGTCGAAATTTAGGAATTAAGAAATAAATGAACATTTTAAAATATTATTTAATATTTACAAATAAAAATATTTTTTGTATATTCAGGAGATTTCATTTCAGCAGTAAAAACTGATATTCTTACAAAAAGAAATGTGTAGTTTTGACAAGTAATATAACGTTTTTAAAATGTTATATTGGTTACAAATTTTTTTCGGTGAAAGGAAAAATGCGTTTTTCATTATTTCGACCAAGAAGCAATATATTTCAGTTTTCTTGAAAAATAAAATCATGTTTCCTTGAAATGTTTAGGAATATTAGAGTTAGGATATTCAGTAAATTTTGTTTCCAATTGTCGAATTTTCGTGCTTTTTTTGGCATAGAATTATCGTCACATCAATATCAACAACCCATGTACGTCAATATGCACGAACTTGCAAATTTGGCGGCATGTCGTGCTCAGGAAATGCAGCATCCGGCTCCTCCGGCCGCTGCAGCCGCGACTTCGGCACTGAACAATGATAAGGTAATTTTGTTTTTGTTACTTCGAGTTTCATTTCGGGGATGTCCTGTTACCCGAAACGGAACCGATGATTTACTTCACAAAAGACTGTCCGGTTTAACTTCCGTGACGGGGTTTTTTTAGTTGGTGATTCGTGTTTCATGGTATCTTCGGATTCGGAAATTATGAACTAGTAGTTGATAATTATTATTTGAAAAATAGTAATTGCCATGACAAATTCAATAATAGTATTACATGAAAAATAACATGGCCAAAAAAAACTTCAAGACAAAAATATTCCTGTGTGTTTTGATTCGTTGAATTTCAATCTAAAGTCTAAATAGCACCTTTAATGATTAACTTTTTACTTTTTATTGATGATTTCTGTTTGAGGAAAATAAGAAAAAGAAGACTTTTAGGTCGTCTTAGAATCCGCAAAAATAAATGAAGAAATGAACAAAACGATGATTCGACTATTTTTTCGAGTTTACATTACATTTTTTACATTTACATTGATATGATTTTTTTTTTGAATCCAGCAGTTTGAAAACCATTCAAAAAATTTTTTTAATAAATTACCCAAAAATAAGGATTTTCGGATTCTTAAAAGGAGATTTTTTCACTTCAGAATGTATTCAACTCTTTCAAATACATTAAAATACACGAACTGTTCAGGAACAAATAAACTTTTTTGCATTTTTGTAATGTTCATACTACCCACGTTTCACCAGTATTACAGAGTTCGTTAAATCGAATGTTATATTTTGAATAATAAATAATTAAGTTCTTGATAATCCCACGTGGATTCTTATGAGAATTTCTGATTATTTATTTACAGGCTTATAAAATATATGGTGTTGAATAATCCAAAAGATTTATTATACGACAAATTATTATTTCAATAATGAACTAATTGTTGCATTGACTGTATAATATATTTAAGTTATTTATAATATACAGTAAAACAATATATTACGTGAAAGTTATAATTTAAAAAATTGAAAAACATGCGATTCGCCGTGTCGAAATTTTTTTGTACACATGTGAAAAAAATTGCTTGAGGGCTAGCTCCTTTTGTTCTCAGATTACCCCATTGTATAGCTCTCCGACAACTTCACGAACGCGCAGTTGTGACAAAATTGCACGTATTGCTTCAAAAACGCGATAAATAGTATTGAAGACTGCATATTTTTATAATAATTTTCAAACAATTACGATATAATGCATAATTTAGCGGTTTCATCTCGTTTCTGAAATATTTTCCAAATGTTCTCTCTTAATTCCTTAAAGTGTTTTTTACTCTACATTAAGCCAAAGATGCTTCAGTTTTTTAGTGTGAAATTCAATTCATTTTTTAGAAAGGAATTCAACTTGAATTTAAGAGTGAAAATTAACTTATTAAGAGTGAATTCCCCCTCCCTGTTTGATGAGCATTATTTTAACTCGATTTAGAGCGAAATTCACTGTAAAAAATTTGAGAGAGTACGTCATTCCTTTTTCTTCCAAGATAATTCACGTGTGCCTCTTAAAAAGTTTCAGACATTTTTTATGTAGAGCTGTTAAATCAATTTTTTTTAATCTCATCACTTTCGATTCCTTCGAGTGAGAATCCTGCAAATAAAACTGGAGTGGAAATTTCACTCTAAATAAGTAAAATTTCGGTCGTTTTAAGAGTGATACTTGATTCGAAAAAATAAGAGATTAATCCACTCAATTTTTTCGAGTGAATTATTCTCCAAAATGACTGGAATTTCATCCATTTAGAGTGAATTTCAATTACAATTTGATTATCAGTATTTTAACTCGATTTAGAGTGAAATTCACTCTTGAAAACTAAGAGAGTACGTCAGTCCCTTTTTTTTCTAGATAATTCACATGTGCCTCTTAAAAAGTTTCAGACATTTTTCCTGTAGAGGTGTTTTATCATTTTTTTTTTAATCACATCACTTACACTTAAAATTCTTTCGAGTGAAAATCTTGCCAATCAAACTAGATTTGAAATTTCACTCGAAGGAATTCAGAGAATACTATAAACTATTTTCGAGTTTGTGATCGAAATCGAAATTCGTGAATTTTTTCATTCTATTTAAGACTGAAACCGGTGAAAAAGACGGAGGAAGCTTGACGTCGGAGTCGAGCCTCGAGTCGAGCAGCGGTTACGGGAGCCAGAACACGCTGCCGCGCTCGCACTCGATAAATAATCAAAACGAGGGTAACTGGAACACCCTGGGCCCGCCCTCGCGAAGGGGCTCGGCGCAGCAAGCCGCGAAAGCGCCGCCGCCCCCGACGCGACGCGTCTCCGCAATTATCGGCGCCGGCAATTACGCCGCTACCGCCGCCGCCTCAACCGCCTCCGGCGGCGTCACCTCTTCGACGACACCGGCGGGCGGTGATGATTCCGCCGGGGCCGGAAGTGCTTGCGACGACTCCGAGAACCTGCCGCCGCCCCCGGCTTTCCTCCTCGAGGGCTCGTCACCCACCACGAGTCCCGCTCCTCAGCGGTAAGATTTTCATACATTTCATACAGCGCTTTTTTCATTACACTACACGCAGAAAATTTTTCAGGAAACATGATACACTCAAAACGTTGTAAATCTAAGATGTATTGACAAACCTAGTGATGTTGATTCTTAGAAAAACCTTATAAAAAAATTTTTTTTTTATTTTGTATGAATTACTTTCTTATAAAAAGGCATTTCTTATGAAAAAAAAAACTTAAAAATTGAAAATTTGTTATAAGATTAGAATATTTTTTATGAAAATATCAAATAAAAAAAAAAAATTGGGGCTAGAATACTTTTTTATAGAAAAATTATAAATTTTTCGGGATTTCAAAACTTTTTGAGATTCCCGAACTTCGGGATTCTTGAACTTTTCGGCATCCCAAAAAACTCGTAAAAGAAAGATATTTATTTGTAAACGCAGGTCAGTCTCTGTGTTAGAGACCGTTCGAACGCTGACGGAACTGAAACACACGCCCGCGAGTCCCTCCCTTTTGCGCAAAGTTCAACAGCAACAAGTCCAAAACCAAACGAGCGAAGCCTCAAACGTTTTACGACGTTGTTCCACCACGGAGCGACGTCGTTCCAGAGGTAGTTCCCAGGAGCGTGGCTCGACTTCCTCTCTCGCTTCCAGCTGTTCCGCAGTTTCAGGTAATTTTCGAATGACGACGGATATCCAATTTTGAAGACTTGAAAAGTTTTACCGGGAGGAACTGAACCTCCCTCTGCTTGATAAAAATAATCGAATGGCATTACCGAGTTTTTTCTTGGTGATTTCACGATGCTTTGAAAATATATTTTGCATAATCTCATTAGACGAGTGGAAAAATGTCGCTACGTTGAGGCCTGGAAAATTTTCTGGAAATTTTTTAAAGAGTGGTGTATAAGATGAGTGGATTCTTAGATAATATTACAGAAAATTTGAATAATTTAAATGATAACGATGGTGGGTAAATATTTTTTGATTATTAGTTATATTATTCATTTCATTATTGTATCATATAACTGATATTATTCATCATTTTTTGGCACGACCTGGATCTTTTTGTTGCAAAATAAAGTGATTTTTTGCTGCGGTTCTCGCCCAAAATCACCGAAAACCGCTGAAAACCGCTGAAAACCGTATTGCGGTTCTGAGCGGTTTTCTGCCTTCTGCAAGGAAAATTAATGAATTTTATAAATTGTTATAAAGAATAAATTGTTATAAATAAATAACAATAAACATAAATAATTAAAACAATAAATTGTTATAAATAAATAAATTGTTATAAAGAAACAACTTTTCATCCAATGAACGAATAAAATTCAAAAGTTAAATTTTCAAAAACATGAGAAATATTAAGAATATTTTGATGTTTCTCAAAATCTAATTTATCGAAATTCGTAGCATTTCGCTGTAGTTTTTCACGGTTTTTGTATTTTTATGTATGTATCTTTCGAATATCTATTTTTGGATGAATATTATTGTTTTTATAGTGAAACAAAATTTATGGAATTTTTCTCAACTTACGATCATACTCTAGAATCCTATAATTTTTCAAATGTTCAGAATTGTTGACACACTTTGGAATATTAAACATTAAATTTTTCAACATTTCATGAAATTCAAAAAAAAATTTTGAATGAACAATAAGACATATTTACCATTTTTAACATTTTAGATGTTTCTTACTTTTTACAAATGTTAATAAAATTTCTAATTTTTGTACGACAAAATATAGGTATTTTCATTTTTTAAAAAATGACTTCTACTCAGTGTCTGATTTTTTTTACGGATTTCATGAAAGTCTCCACAAATATTCAAAATATATGTTTCTAACTATTCATGTATAATACTACTAATACGTACTAATAAAACATTTTTTTATTTTTTGAAATTTTTATCAGCACTATACAATTATTTAAATTTTACGGAATTTTCGTAATTTTTCACAGTTCTCAAATTTTATCAACATTCCCTGAAATCATTCAAATTTTTCGAGTTTTCTAAAATTATTGACAATCTTTGAATTTTTTATTTTCCAATTTTTCATAACTGCACGAATTTTTGACAGTCTCTGTACGATAAACGTGTTATTATTTTAACAATTTTAAAGAATATTAGGGTATCTGTAATAACAGAATTTCGGGAATTTTTCTTATTCTACAGAATTTATCGTCATTTTTGAAATCCTACTAATTTTTCGAATTTTTAAAAATAAATTACAGTCTCTGAAATACTGAATAAAACACACGTGATGGTTAATAATAACCAAGTATTTAGAATATTTGAGTTTAAAATGGAACAACTGCGACAGTGTTTTTTCGGGAAGTGTAGGAAGCCTGGATAAATCTGCCAAATTCAAAAGATTGTTGCATTTCACAAATTTTTTTTCATAAATTTTTCTCATATTTCATTGTGAAATACAACAATCTGCTGAATTTAACGATTCCTTGTCATTTTTCCGAATCCAAGTTCCCGAACGGTCATTTTCCTGAATGACCATATTCCCGAAATGCCATTATTCCGAACGTATTATTTCCCGAATGGCCATTTTCCCGCAAGTATTTTTCCCCGAACGACAATTTTCCCGAAAGTATTATTTTCCGAATTTCGGTTAAAATTTCACTTTTATTTCAATAAAATTGTATACATTTATGAATTTCATAAGAAGAGTCTTCAATAAGAAGATTCGTGGCAAAAATTCCAAATTGGATTTATTCAGATATAAAATTCAAAGGTTTTTTTTCAAAAGTTTTTCTCAAAAGACAATTGTTTTGTAAATGCGTAACCATGGTATTTCTAGACATTAGGCTGATAGGAAAGAAAGAAAACCCTTCGGGAAAATGGCCGTTCGAAAAAAAGACCTTTCGGGAAAATGATCGTTCGGGAAAAAGGTTGTTTGGGAAAAGGGACTCGGGAAAATAGTCGGCAACGGAATTTAACAGATTCGGATTAATAGAGTACGAAACACTTTTATCGTACAGGTAACCAAAGTTTGATGGCCGTTTTGGGTGCCAAGTTCATGAACGTCGCGAGTTCCGTCAATTCGGGCGCCAACTCCGGCGGCGGGAGTACTGCCAATAGCCCGAAACTTGCCCGAAAAACGAACTACGAGCAACAAGCCAGCAACATCGTGGCACGCTCATCTATCGAGTTTCTGGAAACGCTGAACGCGAAATTAGCGGAGCAACAGGAGACCCTGCAATCTCAGGGTATGAGCAATAGGTCGGCTAGCATACGCCGGGTTATGGGCAATCGGGTGCCCATTTTGGACCCGGTCCAGGTTCGTGGCTCCCTGATGGATCAGATCCGACAAGGCGCCTCGCTTAGGAAAACACGGGGCCCCATTAATGATCGTTCCGCGCCCAAGATTTACTAAATATCGATTTTTTTTCCTTCTTCTTTTTATGTTTCGTTTTGTGTTCTCGTGAAGAAGGAGGTATAATGAGTTCAAATAAGGTGTTACTACAGTGGAGCGATTTTTTTTTTGTTTATCGTACTCATCATTTTCAATTCTTACAAAACATGATTTTACAATCAATAACGAATAACGTGGTTTAAAAATTTAATTATTCACGATTCCAAACTGATACGAATTACGTGACGCAAATTTCGAGTTTTTTTTAATACGTTCTCCAAGGCGTGTGACAAAATGTGACAGTAGCTTAAACCCCCACTTAATATTTGCGTGACAGTTTTTAGGGGTTATTCAAGTATTATAAGTTTTGTTTTGTTTCACACAACGTTTATTTTGAATTTTGATTTTCCATTTTCACAAAAAAGTTTCGATATGATAGAAGTTGATTACAGAAAAATCTTATCATGAAAATAAACTCAATCAAGAATTGGGCACAGAATTCATGGAAGAAATGTTTGAATGATTCAACTTTTGCTTGTTTTTTAAAAATAAATTGTGCAATCTAAAGCTGATTGTAAAAACTGTATTAAAGTATTCAATTTTTGAGATATTAAAAATAGTTTAAGTTTAAAAAAGTTAATATTTTCTTTTGACTTATCGATTCCTTGAATTTCATCATTATCATTGGCTATTACTACGATAACAGTTGAAATTGTACTATTTGAGATTTTTCATTTTTTTTTTCAAATTACTCAACACGTTTTTTCGTCCTAGAATTTTACAAATATTCAAATAGTTTGATGTTTCCCAACAAATTCCCTATTTTTTTACCGACAATTTTTCGAGTTGAGGATTTAAAGCCTTTTAATCTTAACTTTCAGGATTGCACATGTTGAGTTTCGGTTCATTGTGTATGAAAAATTTTGATTTGAGATAAACA
The DNA here is from genome assembly GCA_030522825.1 of Platygaster orseoliae. Taxonomy (NCBI): domain Eukaryota; kingdom Metazoa; phylum Arthropoda; class Insecta; order Hymenoptera; family Platygastridae; genus Platygaster; species Platygaster orseoliae. The sequence continues at coordinate 33,685 of JAPYZL010109520.1, forward strand.
TTTTATCACTATAAAATCACCATAAAACTGAAATTAAAAAACCCAAATGTTCCTGATATTTTATAACATTCCACGTTTTTTGCTATAAATCGTAGTTTTTCCATGTAAAAATACACGTTTTGAAAATGCCTATGCCCTTGATCTATGAAAATTTATGACGATTTTTAGTAGAATTCGAGAGTTGGATTTATATTTAATACATTTAAACGATTCCCTCGAAAATAGCAGTTTCTAGAACCCATGGAAGTGAATACAAAATATGAGATTTTTTAAAAAAGCAAAATATTGGTTAAAAAGTTTTTAAAATAATTTCAGTGAGGTTGCATGCCTGTTTTATTTCGATTTCGGCAGCAACAAAAGTTACGTGAATGATTGTGACCAGGGATGATAAAAATATGCACGAAAAATCAAGTAAATATGCTACAAAAACCAAAAAAGATGAAAAAATATCAAAAATAATAATTTATTCATTTTCGATTTTGACGTGTCGATTACAACAAATTAAAATGTGTTGTTTTAAATTTTCAAATAAAAAGCGACGTCTTTTGTCTGTGAAAATGTTTTTTGACACCGAAAATGACTAAAACGCTCAAACTTCAGAAAACTTGATGATTCTTAACGAAATTCGTTATTAATTTCAACTTTTTTTCAAAAATAGACAAAATATGTTCGATCTGGTGAAGATGTAAAAATATGCATGCACGTGCGTATTTTTATCATCCCTGATTATAACATTCACTACTCGAAATTGTGAATTTCATCACTAGAAATGCGCCACTGTAGCGATACTTTTTTTTTACTGGCCAGTCGTTTCGAATAAAAAATTTCTTTTCTTCTCTGTCTTGTGTTTTTGCATTTGTAAGGCTTAGAATCAAAAATTTCAAATAACTTGATAACCATAAATCCTTTTCATTTGAACGTTGAATAATTTCAAATATTTGATTATTCGATTTGTTTGAATTTGAGTTGTTCATAAATATTTTCCGTTTGAAATAATGGTGACGAAATATTGGGAAAAAAAATTTATATTTTTTTTCTGCTCCCTCCTATTAATGAACAAGCTAAATAATTTCAATTTAATTTCGAATGTAAAAAAAATCGTTGACGTATTTTTAGAAATCGCAAAACTTTTGTGAGGGGGCAGAATTTCGATTAGAACAAATCTTAGGATTTGTTTTGATTTTTATCAAAATAATAATGCGAAGTTTTTAAACAATAGGGCGTTGTTTAAAAAATTGGGATGTATGCCCATACAGCACGGTGCGTTTCAGTAAGCTTTCAGCAAGGTTTCGATTGCAATCGAAACCTTGCTGAAAGCTTACTGAAACACACCGTGCCGTATGGGTGATAATCCTTTTCGAAGTCGACTGGCCGACGACGAAACCATCGATATTTAATTCCAGTTCGAAAAACGACAATACTTGGAATTTTCGGCGAATGTTGCGGTTCTCCATTTTCCAGTAGAGCAATTTCGTCCTAGGTTTTCCTAGAAAGCGTAGCAAAATGTACGCAGTTTTTACGCGTTATATCATCGGTGTTAGTACTATGGTATTTGTTTGTTTGTTTTTTTTTTCTGAATTCTTTCTCTTTATTTATTTATTTATTTATTTAGTCGTTAATCCTTGACTGATTTGATGGTAATTGTAAAATTATTTCAAGGAAAATTGATCGCATTTTGGATATTACCAGAAATTTTTTTTTTTTCGGGAAAAATGCAAAAGTCAAATTTGCATTTTTGAATTTATTTTGGATTTGATTTTTTAATGCTCAAAATCCTGAACCCTATTGAGCGATTATCCAAGTTTTTTTCATGAACTCTAATTTTCTATTTTTATCAATAATGATGTTGACGATGTAAAAGTTTAAAATAATATGGTTTATATAAGGAATATCCGAAGTAACGTCCAATTTTGAAAAACTGTCCGAAATATGAAATGCGGTTTTTGCGGAATACGGTGCAGATATATTCTTCATTTTTAATTATTCATTTGTTTTTTGTTTTTTATCGTTTATTTCTATTATAGATTGTACGATTTCGATAAACAATAATTATTGTTTCCGACGTAGTTAGGCAGGTTCCATATTTTTTTATTAGGCCTATTCACGCCAGTCGGAAGGAAAGAGAAGTATTTTTGAAAAAGTGAAAACTTGAGATTTTCACTCGAAGATGCCTGAACAGAAAAAGCATTTGTATCTCGGTGTTTTGGGCTTTTTCAGTGTCAGCGGTTTACGAAAATTCAATGTCTGTCTATGTATTGTTCGGTAGCAGTGACTTCCAGTTTTTAAGGGTAATTTGAGGGTATAAGTTCACAGTGCAGTATCGTAAAAAGAAATAAAATAATAAAATGAAAAAAAAAAGTGGATTTTGAGCGTCACGTATTTGTTATTTGACGCATTTACTGAGCCATTATATTTTTCGTAGTGGTATTATTCGTTTAGTCGTAATATAGATTTAACATTTTTTTTACTGCCGCTGTCTGTTTTCCGTGAATAAAAGATGTTCTTTCATTTGTGATTTTTATTCCTACCTGACAAGAGGTTAAAGTTTTATCAAGTTTTTGGATGTTATTTTGATTTTAATTTTTTATTTAGCCTGAATACCTTTTTCGTTTCCTTTCTTCGACGATTCAAAATTTTTTCTTCGCTATTCTAAGAATATTCGTATGATAATCTTTTTTTTATTCATCATTTCCATTTCAAATCGAGTTGTTCTTTTGGGACCTAACTTAAAATTTCAGTGAAACTTTAATGTATTTTTTTTCGGTCAATTTGATAAGACATGTATTTTTTCTTTAGCCAAGAAAAATTTTTGAATGTTTTTAGATTTTTTTAAAAAAGTTTTTCAATTGTTTAAAATGAATAACGAATCGTTTACTTTCATCCAAGTTAGACGTGTTGAAAAAAATTATAAAGTAAGCTAAAAATGAAATTGCAAAAAATTGACAAAAAAACAGCATATCAAAGTGTTACTGAAATTAAAAATCTTTTACTATTATTGAATATGTTTGAAACAATTATTGTCATTTAGGAAATGTCTAACGTTAGGTTTATAGAAAATGAAACATAATCTTGAAACACGGACGTGTTTCGACCGTCGTTAATCGCAGATCCTTTCTACCTGTCTCTCAAAGTAAAAGTGAAAGGTCGAAACAGTACGTGTGAAAATATACGCGGAATATCTATCCCTCACTCTAACACATTTTTGTATTTCCAGGATGATTTCTGTTGGAAAAAAAATTGATCTTTATTAATGAATGGTGTAACTAAAAAACGATTCTGACATTACTATAAATCGAATGTAACGTTTCAAGTCTATTTGAAAAAATAAAATGCGGAATACATAAAAAAATAAATATCGAAAATATAACACCCTTGAATAATGAATTTCATAATTTTTTCTTTTATTATCATATTACGAACTCTGACTGTAATAAAATTTAATAAACAATACATTATATATTTTTTAGAAAAAGGGGCAAAAAAGTTCACTTTTTTGACCCTCTAGCGCGAACTCCAAGTGCTCTTTCTGAGCGGTGAATGGATGTCCGAGACTCGAAGTTAAGTTAGGTTA
>JAPYZL010109545.1:0-12978 GCA_030522825.1 Platygaster orseoliae
TTGCGAAATGGCAAAAATGGTAAAGGAAAAATCGTCTCCAAATTTAATAAGGAATCTACGGTTTTCGGTAGTTGCGGCGACTCTGAATCACCCTGTAGAATAAGTAAGAAATAAAAAAAATATAAAATACAAAAAATATGATATAAATAAATAATAATAATAAATACGAAATTTGTGAATGTGTCATATCAAGTTGCCGTAACACCAAAGTGGTGAAATTTTTAAATATTTTTTTGATACCTTGGTTTCGTTCACTCGACATGACATTTTTTGTTTTTTTGAAGCGGTGGGGGGAGGGGTGTATTTTGAAATCTTAACACTGGTTTTCAAGACACTGAACCAGCTAGAAAAATTTTGGTTAATGTTTATTACAAGTCGAAAATTGCAGAAAAAAATTTTCTTAAAAAGGCCTTTCTTGAATAAATATTAAAAAAAAAAGATAAAATACAAAAAATATTATATAAATAAATAATAAATATAAATACGAATAATAAAGAAATAAAAATAAGAGTTAAACCTGGACCATTTTTTAAAAAAGTATTCAAAATATTTTCTTCAAATACTTGTGAAAAAAGAGGTTGCCTGAGTTGTTAAAAAAAACAACCTAAAATACGTTTCGTCGAATTAAGTATTAGTTCTATCACTGAGACACTTTTTTTGATAATTTATTTATCAAATAAGTCAATTTTTTTGCTTCCCTTGAATCATTTATTTTTGCAACAAAATACTACCTTTTATAAAGATAAATGTTTTTCAGTTATTTTCCACAAGTTTTATGCTTGTAAAAATTTACTAAACCTTTTTTCAAATGAGAACTTTTCTAATATAATAAAATGGATCCTTATGTTTTCTGATAAAAATTTTTATTGAGCAGAGCACATTACTCAAAATTACAATTTAAAAAAAAAACTTGGATTTTTAAAAAAATTAATTATAATTTAAATTTTATCAATATTAATTACTTTATCAAAACCTCAGGTCAGATAAAGAAATATCGCAAGTTTTTTTATTACTAAAATATAAAGCGAAGAAAATCTATCATTTAAAAATTCATAAAAAATTATGACGAGCCGAAAATAGTTCAAAAAAATTTTTTTCTTTTTTTGAATAGTGACATTTCAAGCCAAAAAAAATCATTCTGAAAAATATGCCTAATTTTTTAAAATGTTCAAAAATGAACGAAAACGACAAAAAAATTGTTTATCCACTTACATAGAAGATTGAAGTAAAAAACAGCATCATTATAGATTTTATTTTTATTAAATATCAATAAATCATTATTACTTTGGTTATAAAAAGTGATAGCAACAATTTTTTTCGTTTTTATTTATTTATAAATACCTGAAACTTCAAATATATTAAATAGTAAATACAAAAACGCTCCTCCAATTTAAATATTCATCGATGATGATCTTTAGGAACAAAATCCTTATGATGGTTAATATATAATATTATCATCAGTTCTCTAGCTTTCGGCTTTTATTAGCTGGAAAACTAATGATAATGTTATTTATTAACGATCATAAGGATTTTGCTCTTAAAAATCTTCATTGATGAATATTTAAAAAACTTCTTGAAAAAACTCAGATTTTCACTTTTTCATAAAAAAAAAAAAACCATTAAGCTTCAGAAATCCTATTACTTTTATGTAATTTCCTAAAATAGAAGATAGAAGTAAAAAAACTGCAACATCAAATATTATTTTTCTTAACTGCTCAAATATCAATAACACTACGACAAATTTTGGGTTTTTAATTTGCACTGGGAAAATTTTTGCAAAAACGGGGTCCTGGTAGACCCTAGACTAACCCTAGCCGGTTTTTTCAAAGTTGGCTCGAATGCTAAGCGAGTTATAAACAATTGTTTATAATAAACATTGTTTATAATAAATAAAACGAATTCGCCATATTCGAAAACCCCCTAATACTATTTTGAATTTTCGAAATTGGATGAATTTAAGATCTTATATTTATTAACAATTAAAGTTGTTTATAACTCGCTTATTCGAGCCAACTTTGAAAAAACCCGCTAAGGTTAGTCTAGGGGGTCTACCAGGACCCCATTTTTGCGAAAATATTCCCAATGTAAATTTGGTGTTGCACAGTGTAATTATTACTATAGCTATAGGAAGTGATAGTACAATTTTTTGTTTTCGTTAACGTACTAAAACTTCAGAATTATTCTTTAAAAAAACTCAGATTTTTACTTTTTCATAATAAAGACAAAAATCATGAAGCTTTATAAATCTTTTTAATTTTATGTACATTTCTCGATCGTAACAAATAAAAAGTCTTAATTTTAGAACATGTAAATAAAAATGTAAAGTTGTGATTTAGGAAGTTAGAATTTGCAATAAAATATTAGAGGAATGGAGAATATAGAGTTATTCATTGACAAAATTTTAATTATAGAGTTTTTTTTTAATTTATTATGAAAATAAGTATCGATTTTATCAAAATTGTGTAATTTTCTAAGCAAATTTCTCCATTTGTAATTCAATTGATAAATTGAATAAATTTTCTTGCTATATAAATTTCTACTATAAATTTTATTAATAACTTTTTGGGACAGGTTTGTTTATAATAAATGCAGATATGTATGCATATTCATTTTCTGTTTATTCATGATTCTTTAGTACAGATTTGTTTCTTGTAATTTAATACAAATTTTAATATTCATATTTATAAATTCATACTTTCTCAGGATCTGGTTGTTTATCAGCATTAATCAATCAGTAATAAACACCCAAATACATATTTATTCTTATTTATATACACAATTTTTTTTTAATTTTTGAGATGAGATCAGATGGGTTTTAGCCTGCCGTTGCGTAACAAGGTTAGGGCCGAGCAGACATCTCTCAGGAATTGAGATATAACCCGTTCATCATTTCTCATTCTGAATCACAGAAGGATCAATTTTTAAACATATGCCTCGATGTTTTAACCTCTCAGCGGTATAAGTTTGTTGCAGGAAATTATAATGTGTAGCCATCTGTTGAAAAGCAGGCGTACTAAAAGCAATGCCTAACCAAACCTGACTTCAAAAATCCTTTTAGAATGAAGTGAAATAGAAAAATGATTATAAAATAGCGAAAAACTGTAAAACAAAATATATTTATCGATATAAAGAATTTAAATTCTTTGCATCATTTATAATTAAAAAAAAATTCCTCGTCGACAATTTTTCAAAAGAAAAAAATTATTAAATAATAAATAAAATTGTTTAGATTATTATTATTGAATGATAATTGAATAAAAAATATTTACATCATTTGAACTATAATTTAGAAATTTAAATTGAGTTTCGAAAATCTTAATTCTTAAAGATACTTTGCTAACTTGATTGTATTTATTATGTTTATTAAATTTATCAAAATTTTTTTATTTCCCTCAAACTTTTTTCGATAACATTCAATCCATTTAAATGAAGTTTTTGATTCAATTTTATCGTTGAAATTTATTTTTTTCTGAAATTCGATGAAAATATGTTGAAGCATACGTTAAGATTTTGTTTATAATTGTTGAAATATGATTAAATCCAAATTAGAAATTCACAGTGTGAAAACAGAGTTGAACAACAAAGTTTGTGATCTTAAAATGAATTTATTAGACAATGTAAAAAAAATTTAAAACAACAATTATTGAGTTAGGAGTGAAGTTTTACAGAAAATTCAGAGTAATTCGCCGATGAATAGAAAACATGATTTGATACGAAGTATGCAATATTTTAATTAAAACTAAAAAATTTAAAATTTACAAAAAAAAAAACATTTTGAAAGTATGTGATATATATAACATTAATTATTTTTTTACATTCAATAGTTTTTTAAGTATACGGTTAGTTTTTTTTTTCATTTTACAGTTAATTTTCAGGTTTCTAGTTTCGGTGATCGGCAATTTATAAATAGAATTTACAATACATAGAAAATTAAATACAAAAGCTTTTATCAACAATAACAATCATAAATAATCATAATTTTTTTTCAAGACATAATGATTTTTTTTTTGTAATATTTTCATGTTAGTGGCATTTTTCAAATATAAGCACATATTTACGTTGTTTATAAAATTACATTAAATAAAAGTTTGAATCAAATTTACACTATTTTCACCAAATTCAGATATTTTAAAACACTTTTTATATAAAAATTGTTTATATACTTCGTTTTTTATTTTTCCAGAGCCCACTCAAATATACCGCTTCCTACGGACACGAAACCAAATGCTGGTGAGTCTTACAAATGTTTTTTTTTCTTCAAAGATATGATTTCAAATTCAATAACCAAAAGCCTGAATTGAATACGTTTTTTATTATTAATTTTTTTCTTCCATTTACAAAAGTTATCATTAATTAATCTCTACTCTTTTTACAAAAATTGCATCTGAGTAATACTATGTACTTATTTTTTTATAATGATTCGTTTTTTGTTTCCAGCCACTATTTCTATTTCGAAATCTTTCGTACATGAAGCAACGCATGTCAAGGACACACAAAACTAGAAAGACTTTCAGAATCAACGATATGCTACAAGCGAAAATTCTGAAAAATAGCATTCGAAAACCCCTCTTCGACCTGAACAAACGATGCATGGCTATATCGTTTTTGGGGTTTTTCCATAAACAATGTAGGTTTTTTTTTTCATTACAAATATTGGTTGTAAGTAAATGAAACTTTTTGAGGACGAAATATTTGTTTCGCAGTAGAGGAACCCATATTTCAATCAGTTAAAGTGGAGACTTTGTTGCTGACAATTTGTCACAAAAAACGAAAGGATGTTAGCTCTCCTATAAAGCAGGTGAGATTTTTATAATATATTAAGTTGAAATTTTTTTGATTTTAAATGAAAAATTCATGTAGTGGAAAATTTTTAGACAACATATTGGAAAAATATTTTATTTACATTTAAAATTTTAATTTCGTGCAATTAAAAAAATCGAATCCACAATTTTCAAGATTCATGAAAAGTGTACATTGATTTTCACTTTTTTTTTTTTCAAATATCACTATAAGAAATTGGAACTTTTCTCATTTTTAAAAAAATTGATATCATTTTCGTGGTTAATATCGTTCTATAAATAATCTTATTCAAAATATTTAAAGGTACCTGTTGGCACCACGGAAGTGCCAATAAATCCTTCGGGAAATCAACAGTCGCCAAAAACGACCATCAACATTTCGACCGAGTATTTTACTGTGAAGAATGGCCATCTCACGGAGACTTTTGTTTTGTTACTAAAAGTGTATTGCATGTCCAACAATGGCGCTTGCATTACCCAAAATTTTGATTCCGATGGTGAGAAAATGAGAATTAAAAATTATTGAAAATATTGAAAATAAAAATAAAAATGTAATAAAATAAAATAATAAGTAATAAAATAAATTAAAAATAGAAACGTAATAAAATTAACATTTATTTACGAATTTCAACTATTACACTAAAAAAATGAAAATTGTTTTTCCGTATTAGAACCTCTACAAAAACGTCGCAAAAATTCCAACGGCAGTGTCCCCATGAAATCGTATCTTTCCGAGCTGAGTGTGTTCGACAAACTGAATCGCTGTTTGTTGACCAATGGCATCTACGAGCTTGATTTGCAAGAAGTGCAGACAAACACGAGGTCCAGTCCCAAAAAGCAAAGTTTTTGGGAAGCTATTCCTGATATCACAGACTGCGCGCCGTTCGTCAGTTCTGAAACTCCGAGGCTGAAATTTCATTTGACGTGGATAAATGAAAACGATGGAAAAGCCGAGAACAAAACAAACGTGAATCGGGATAACAAGGAAAATCGCACGGGAAATGGTAGGATTAAACAGGGTGTCTAGCCTATAATATTTTCATTATATACAATTAAATTAAATTAGTTGAATTAAATATAATTAAATATTTAATTATGTACAATTAAATTATTATTATATATAATAGTTATTTAACTATTTAATTATATAATAATTTTTCGAAACTTCAGAGAATTTTTCCTGGCTTAATTAATGCGTATTTAAAATTTTGAATTTACGCGCAAAAAGTAGATGAAAGATTGTTTGACACATACAAAAAATAGGCAAAAAACGTTCCAAAAGTTTTTGTTACAATGTTTTTAATCATCAAATAAAATTTCGTTACATTAAGTTTTAGAAATCTAAGTAGGTAGGGATCTATAAAAGAACTAGAAAATTGTACAAAATGAGAAAAAAGTAGAGAATTAGATCGAATTTTATGAATGTTGACAAATATGGGAAGAAGTATAAATACAAGATATCTTTGAAATACTCTAATCAGTTTTATACAATTTTGAATACAAAAGCATTGAATTCTAGAAATCTATACAGTAATTCATTTAAATACCAGAAAGTTCGCTAAATTGATATATAAGCAGTTTTTTTTTAATCTTTTGAAATATAAAAAATATAATTCACTTTGTATTCGAGAGTATCAAGTTCCAGAAATCTTAATAGCGATCCACAGAAGAACAAAAAAAATTTGATAAATACGAAGAAGTGAAAAATACCAGAAATTTATAAACACTTGAAACCCATTTTGATAGAGCTTCTTTGAAAATCTGTAAATTATTAAAAATCTATATAACTTTATTTATATCTGATTCAAAAAATCTATATAGAAATCCACGAAAACATCAGAAAATCCTTTGAATCGTATAAATACTGAAATAAGACAAAAAATGCTGAAAGAATAGAAATCTAAAAAATTTTCAATACGAAAGCATTGAATTCTACAAATCTATACAGTAATTCATTGTTATAATAGAAAGTTTTCCAAATTGATTTATAGACGGTTTTTTTTCAATCTTTTCATGTATATAAAATATTGTTTTTACTATGAATTGACAGGCTGAGAGCGCAAATGGTCAAAGTAGAGACAGACAATATGGAGTTTTGTATCTGTCTGTCTCTTACTTTTCCATTTTGCGCTCTCAGCCTGTCAAATACGAAAAATACTGGAAATTTATAAACACCCAAAATCTATTTTGATGAAGCTCCTTTGAAAATCTGTAAATTACTAAAAATCTATATAACTTTATTTGTATCTGATACCAAAAATTTATATGAAAATTCAAGAAAATATTGGAAAATCCTTTGAATCGTATACATACTGAAATAATAGGTACTAAAAAAACTGAAATTACTAAAAATCTATGAAATTTCAAATACGAAAGCATTGAATTCAAGAAATCTATACATATAATAATTCATTATAATAACAAAAAATTCTCCAAATTGATTTATAAACAGTTTTTTTTAATCCTTCCATGTATGTACAGCGTGTAGCTCTTGAAAGGCTTTACGGAAAAAGCGCATAAGCGGTCCCTATGCGTTACGAAACAAGCTTGGTGGGAGTTGACCGTGCTGGACCCGGCCTTTTACGGCTTCCCGTTACGCATAGGGACCGCTGATGCGCTTTTTCCGTAAAACCTTTCAAGAGCTACACGCTGTATATAAAATATAATTAACTTTGAATTCGAGAGTATCAAATTCCGGAAATCTAAACAGCGATCTACAGATGAACAAAAAAATTTGATGAACAATGAACACGAAAAAATAGGAAAAATACCAGAAATTTATAAACACTCAAAATCTATGTAACTTGATTTATATCTGATTGTAGAAATCTATATAGAAATCCACGAAAATATCAGAAAATCCTTTGTATCGTATAAATACTGAAATAATACCTACTAAAAATACTGGAAGCAATGGAAGTCTATGAAATTTTGAATACGAAGGCATTGAATTCTATAAATGTATACAGTAATTTATTGTAATAGCAGAAAGTTCATCAAATTGATGTACAAACAGTTGTTTTTTTAATTCTTTCATATAATATAATATTATATAGAATATAATCCACTTTGAATTCGAGAGTATAAGATTCCAGAAATCTATATAGCGATAAACAGATGAACGAAAAGTTTTGATAAATACGAAAAAATACCAGAAATTTATTAACACTCAAAATACATGTTGGTGAAGCTTTCTTGAAAATCTATGAATTACTAAAAATCTATATAACTTGAAATCCTAGAGTATCTGATTCTAAAAATCTATACAGAAATCCACGAAAATATCAGAAAATCCTTTGAATCGTATGAATACTGAAATAATACATGAAATACTAAAAGTGCTAGAAATCTATGAAACTTTAAAGTTAGGAGCATCAAATTCTGGAAATTTACATAGTCATCCATAATAATATTAGAAATCTATAAAAATCGTACAAAGGGCTACAAAGATTTATAAATGCTGAAAAATACTTAAGACTGATAATAATAGAAATCTATGAAATACTGAAATTCTATGAAGAAATTATTTTCTAAAAAATTTATAAAAATACCAAAAATATCGTTAACTTTAGCTTCGAGAGCATAAAATTCTAGAAATCTTTACAATTTATGAAATTACTAAAAACACTCGGAATCCATAAAATACTTACAATTTACACAGAGACTATTTCCTCAAAAAACTATAAAATTATATTTTTAAATAATAGACAATCAACAAAAAATAAAAAATTTACAAATAATGTGAGAAAGTAACCCTTGAAATCTCCGAGAATTCTGTTTCTGAAAATAATTATACACCCTGATCAAATATTTTACGAATCATGTTGCGCGAATTTGGTGTATTCATATTATAATTATTTTTCACAGATGACGAACGATGTTCTAATTTGAATAACAATGGAGCATCATCAACGAACGCTGGAAATTCGTCAACCTCTAAAAGTGTGAGACCGGTAAACGATGATGAACAGCATCAACAACAAATTGTTTATCAATTTTTGTACAACAACAATAGTCGACAACAAACCGAGGCTTGCGAGGATTTGCATTGTCCTTGGTGTTCGCTCGATTGTGGAAAGCTTTATTCTCTGCTTAAACACCTTAAGCTTTGCCATTCCCGGTTCACTTTTACTTACGTGGTGAGTTTTTTTTTACATTTTTTAATGGGCCAAAAAATTAATTATAATTATGTTTGTGATGGTATTGTTTTAGCCTTGATACATTGTTAATTCCTGAAGAGAGTCACAAAATGTGACTGAAATCTAGAAGAATGAAGGAAAAATCAGATCAATTTTACTTTTTAATTTGTTTTTTTCAGCCTATTCAACACGGGGCCCGCATCGATGTGGCCATAAACGACTGTTACGATGGTTCATATTCGGGGAGTCCCCATGAGCTGCTTTCGCAGCCTTCCGGTGTCGCTTTTTCCCGGTCAGGTCCAACTCGACGTTCTTCCGTGACACACATTTTAGTCTGCCACCCAAAAAGAACCGAGCCAAGTTTGTCGGAGTTTTTGGAACTCGATGAAAATGATTACGAAAGTCAAAGGCCGTACATTACTGGACACAACAGGTAATTTTGCAGTCGAAATTTTAGTATTAGTGGCGTAGCAAGACATTTCGGCGCCCGGGGCACAATAAAGAAAATGCCCCCCCCCCGCATCCCCTCAATGAAATCATCTTTAAGAAAAATCGATGACATTCGTTTTGGATAATGTTTTTGACATTAAAAAGTGTCTCGGAATTCCGAATAAGACACATTGGAATGTCTTCGAAGTTCAAATAAGATACTTTGAGAAGTGTCTTGGAAATTCAAAATATCTTGAAAATTTTTGAAAAACACTTAAAAAGTGTCTTAGACACTTGAAAGTGTTTAGATTTCCGGAAAAGATACTTTTCAAGGACTAAATTCAAAATAAGACTTCTAGGAGTGTCTTCAAATTTTTTATGAATCATTTCAAGTAGTGTCTTAGACATTTGAAAGTGTCTTCGAATTAAAAAAAAACACCTCAAATAGTGTCGTAGACATATAAAAGTGTTTTGAAATTCCGAATAAGACACATTGAAGTGTCTTATAATTTCAAATAAGAGACTTAACGAAGTATCTCAGAGATTCGAGAGTGTGTTAAAATTCCGAATGAGACGCTTCTGAGTGCCCTAGAACTTTGAGTAAGACATTTTGTGAAGTGTCTTAGAAATGTCTGAGTATCTTTGGATTTTCAAAGACACTTGGAAAAGTGTCTTACAATTCCAGAAATGATACTTCAGAATATTTTAATATTCTTTTAATATTAATAAAAGTATTAATACTATTATAAGTATAATACTATATTAATAATATTAATAAAAAATAAAAGTATTTAATATTAATATCATATTAATATTCTAAGACACTTCAAGAAGTGTCTACAAATTTGTAATAAATCACTTCAAGAATTAGTGTGTCAGACGTTTGACAGTGTCTTAGAAATTTCTTAAAACACCTTGAAAAGTGTTTTGAACATTAAAAAGTGTCTCATAATTCGGTATAAAAAACAATAAAGTGTTTTAGAATTACCAATGGGACACTTAAAGAATTGTGTTGACATTCAATAGTGTCTTGGCATTTCGTACAAGACACTTTCGAGTGTCCTAGAATTTCAAATATGGCATTTTAAGAAGTGTCTTAGGCATTTCTGAATATCTTGGAACTTAGGCAAAGACAATTTAAGAAGTGTCTTATACACTTGAAAATTTCTGAGAATTCCAGAAAAGATACTTTTAAAGGTCTTTAAATTTCAAAATGGACACTTGGAGGATTATCTTAAATTGTTGCATTTATCACTCAAAGAAGTGACTTAGACGTTTGAAAGTGTGTTAGAATTTTCATGAAACGCCTTAAAAAGTGTTTTGGACATTGAAAAGTGTCTTCGAATTCCGAATAAGGCACATTGAAATTTATTAGAATTTCAAATATGACATTTCAAGAAGTATCTTGGACATTCAAAGTCAGAAGTAGCTGTTTAGTATGACACAAAAAACGAGGTATCAATGTAATTTCAGATTGAAACTGTGTAGAAAAAACTACCAAGCTTAAGACCTTGCACGAAAAGTGAAACTTTTTAAAAAATTCACAGTGTGAAACTTATTTAAGATTGAATGACACGTTTAAAAAAACTTTACACTGGAACCTCGATATATGTCCCACTTTAGACTGGAACCTCGAGAAAGATCCACCCGATCACATCACATCACATAACGCTTTTCACCCCCCCAGGCGCCGGATAAAAAGTTTCACTTCAAAAAAATTTCGAATTCTTAAATTTTTCACAGATTGTACCATCACACGGTCACCATGCTACCAATTTATCCCAAAGAACTGGACGTCGATTCAGAGGGTGAAAACGATCCGAAATGGCTGCAAACGAAAACCGCGAGAATGATCGACGAATTCACCGACGTCAACGAGGGCGAGAAGGAAATTATGAAAATGTGGAATTTGCACATGATGAAGCATGGTTACGTTGGAGAATGCCAGATTCCTCTAGCTCTCGAAATGTTTGTGGAAGCCCATGGCAAGGAGGTGCTCAAGAAAAACCTCTACCGTAACTGCGTTTTGCATATGGTCAACTTGATGGATTTCGCTCTCATCAGCCCAACAGAGCTTTACCAAAGAATACAACAACTGCAAGGAATTATGAGGGAAGAAGGCGAGGACGGGGATTTGCGAAGGATTTTGCAAAAATCTCATGACGCTCAAGTCGAGCAGTGGGCTAAGGAAAGTGAGATTTTTTTGTTTTTTTTTTTTTTTCAAGGGCGTAGTCAGAAAAAATGTTCGAGAGGGGTTTTTTGAACAAATCTGTCTTGATATTATTTTCTTGAAAATCTATGAAATATTTTAAAAACTTTGGAACGCACTTTTTTGTTATATTTGTATTTTCATTTTTTTTCTTAAATAATGAAAAATTTAAAAAAGGGGCTTGAACCCCCAAAACCCCTTTTGCCTACGCTCCTGCAGAAAAACCGTTCAAATTTTTCAATCTTAAATACCGTTAAATTCGTTTTTCAGGATCGCAGTCGATTGAAAAAAAAGAATCGGCAGGAAGTAGTTTGGAAAAACAAACAAAAAGTGGAAATCATTCGGGAAACAAAACCGCTTCGCCGAATGGAAAAGGAGGAAAAAATCTCGGTGCTTCGGGGCCAAACGACACTCCACGACAACAAATGGAAAGGCGTAAGATTTCCGTAGAAAATTCGGGCGGCTCGCGTCGCAAACCAAGTGATAATTCGAACGAGTACCACAGGAGGAAGCTTTGCCTCGATTCGTTACCCTCTTCCAATCAATAGTCGGCTCTAAGTGCGTGATAGTTGACATTTTTTTTTTAATCTTTCACAGGTCTACATTTTTTTTGTTAATTTTTCACGTTTTTTTTTTTTATGTGACCCGTTGGAAGGAAAAATTTGAGTGAATAACGTAGGAATTAAAAAAAGAGCTGCAAAGTGCTTAAATTAATTCACCGAGTATCATTGAGTTATTTGAAAAAATGTTTTTGCCTTGTTCTATACGTTTTGCGACTGTAGGATTTATATTTTAGTCGATCATTTTTACTGTACATAATAGACTTTGCAGCTTTGAAACAAGAAATCTTGTGAAATCGAAATTTTTGAGTTAGGTTGCATGAATCAGCAGAATTCTTACATGATTTCTACCAATGAAGGGAAAAGTTGTCATTGCATTTTTTTCAGCATTTTGAATTTGAAAATTGAACCATTGGTAAACCTGGTGGTTGAACTGATAATATTTTTTCGAAACGATTTATGGGCTATTTTAATTGTGTATCTGAGAATACACATTCTTAACGTAAAAAGTTTTTTATTCAGTTTCGCTATCAGGTAAATGCCACTGTAATTTTGCACTTCATTTTCAAATCTAGTCATCATTTTTTATTCACGCAGCTGATAAGCATTTTTCCACAAAAGCTTAGGGAGATAAACTGTCTTTTTGTTTAGATGTTAAAAGCGCAATTAATAAAAACGAGGACATTGTGAAGGTGTGAATGAAGTGCCTTGATGAAATTTAATATGTCCAAGATATGAAAAATTTGTTTTTCACAACTCGAACATCGAAAACTCGATTTACGACGTCTGCCAAAGATGGCGTAACTGAGCGATTTCAGGTTGTTTCATTTACTCCACTCGAC
>JAPYZL010109609.1:0-12019 GCA_030522825.1 Platygaster orseoliae
TGGTTCGTGGACGGAAAATTTCTTAAATGTTAATATATTTTCCTGAAAAATGCCAAATTCGGCAGCATATTTGTTTTAAATAAACGTTTCTCTCAGTGTATTTTTTAGTAAAAAGTACTAGATTCTTCTTTCAGGGTACAATTTTGTCGTTTTTTAAAGTAGTTTTATAGATTTCTATAACTCGATGCTATAGAATTTCAATAAATTTTCAATATTTTTAAATATGCCTGAGTAAATTAGATCTATGTAACTTTGAAATATCTTATAAATTTTTATCTTTTCGTACCTTTGAAAGTGTTCATAAGATTTCGTAGCTTTTTATAGTATTCTTATGAATTTCCAGTATTTCTATAGATTTTTATGTATACGTTTCTCTAGAACTCGATGGTCTGGATTTTCAAGTTTTATAGATCTTTCGTATTTTTTCATATTTTTCAGAAAACAGTTCTGTCATAGAATTGTGATACTTTCAGTATTTCTTCAGTTTGTTTATGATTCGAACTACTTCTGCTTAATTTGCTAGAATTCGAAGCTCTATAGTTGAGAGTTACTTAGATTTTCTACATTTTTGTAAACTCAAGTTTTTTTCATTAATCCCTGGGTCGCAACAATTTCTCAAATTTCTTTTTTCTACGTTATTCTAGTTGAACATTCATAGTTATAATTCTTCTTAAACCAGGATTGCTGTTATTTTTAAGTCAGTGAAATCAAGATTTCTAAATTCTATATAAATATGAGAACTAACAGAAAATCATTTGTTACGTCTTCTATATTTCAGTAAAAACATTTTCAGTCATTTTCACCTATTTTCATTATTATTTATTCTTTTTTTTTGTGGATAATTTCATTTCAAAAAATCATTATTATTCAGTGATTGCATTATTTTGTTATTGTTCGTATTTTCATTCATTCTTAAGTTCATTATCCCATTTTTTTTACATGGTATAATAATACATTTTACGCTTATTTCCGGAGGTGTTCGAGCCCTACATTTTATTTCACAATGAGAAAAAAACACTATAATTATTTAAAAAATTACTATATTCTAGGAAAATCTCCAATATTATTTTGATTTTCCATTTTTATAGTACAATTAAGTCATAACTATCTCCATAGCTAAATGTACTATAAAACATGACAAATTAAAATATTATTCTAAATTTTCCTAGAATATAGTAATTTCTCCAATATTTATAGTAAATTACTAGGTTTTTTTCTCAGTGTGTCTTTTGGAACTAAAAAAATTTTGAACTGTTCGTAATATTTTACATTCCTAGATTTTCTGAATTTCATAATTTCTAAATTTTTCAAAAAAATGTCTAGATTTTTCTATTTCTACTCTATTTATTATCTTGTAATTTCTTACAATGAACAGAATTAAGTATTAATTTCTGATATTTTACGAAATTCTTCGGAACCTTGAATTTTTCAAAGTTTTAAAGACTCTTAGATTTTTATCGAAATCTCTAAAGTTATCGATGATTTTTGTACGAAAAAACATTTTCGATTTTTTGAAAATTCAAAGACCTCAAAATAGTTCCTGTAGTTTAACGGAATTTTGAAAAATCTCCACAATTTATAAAATGTATTGACATTTTTCAACATTCTACAAATTTATAGAAAATCGTAAAATTATTGACAGTCTTAAATATTTCCTATGATATTTATCGAAATATAATATTTTTGGAACCTTTAATATTTGAGTGTTGAGGACTTGTTGATTTTGATTGAAAATTGCTATTCACTGAAATAAAAAATGCAATATCTTCAGCATTTTTTACTATACATCAACCTATAACTGCGATATTAAACGTTTTACTATACTGCATGGAGAAAATAAATATATTTCTCGCTAAATGTACTATAATGTATGAAAAATTATAATAGTATTGTAGATTTTTCCAGAATATAGTAATTTCCCCAATATTTATGGAACAAATTACTAGATTTTTTTCTCATTAAATCTTTTGGAACCGAGAAAATTTTGAATTACTAAAAATATTTTAGATTTCTTTATTTTATAAATTTTTTCATTTTTAGATTTTCCAAAAAAATGTCTAGATTTTTCTATTTCTATTTTATTCGATTTGTAGATTTTTTTTAGGATTCGAGATTTCTAACAATTCACAGAATTTAATGGTATTTTCTGATATTTCACAAAATAATTTGGAACCTTCAATTTTTCAAAGTTTTGAAGACTTGTAGATTCTTACAACACAATTTCTGTAGTTTAACAGAATTTTGAAAAATTTCTATACTTTACGGAATTTATCGACATTCTTCAACATTCTACAAATTAATAGAAAATTGTAAAATTATTGACAATCTTCAACATTTTCTATGATATTCATCGATTTATATTCTTCTTGGATTCTTCAATTTTTAAAAGTTTTGAGGATTTATTGATTTTGATTGAAAATTGCTATTCACTGAAATAAAAAATGCAATATGTTCAGCATTTTTTACTATATATTAACCTATAACTCCGATTTCAAACGTTTTACTATACTGCATGGAGAAAATAAATATACTTTTGGCTATAT
Source organism: Platygaster orseoliae (assembly GCA_030522825.1). NCBI lineage: Eukaryota > Metazoa > Arthropoda > Insecta > Hymenoptera > Platygastridae > Platygaster > Platygaster orseoliae. The sequence goes on from JAPYZL010109609.1 coordinate 2,544, forward strand.
GTACTATAATATATGAAAAATTAAAATAATATTGTAGATTTTCCTAGAATACAGCAATTTCCCAAATATTTACAGTACAAATTATAAATACTCTTTCTCAGTGTAGAAAGTTCGTCTTTTCTGTTTCAAAGACCGGAAAAACTGTTTTCTGTTACCCAGGTTTGGTTTCAAAACAAGAGAAGTAAAGAACGCCGGTTAAAACAGTTGACGTCGATGGGCAGGAGTCCGTTTTTCGGGGGTTCGCGGAAAATGCGAGGTTTTCCCTTGAACCTGAATCACGGGGCCTTAACGGGGGAAGATGGGCCCCCTCCCGGATTTCCCTACTTCGCCGACAAATTCGACTTCACGTACGGCGCGCCCGTCGGCTTCCACCACGAGTTCTTCGGGCCCCACGGGCCTCCCCACCCCCACGGACCCGGGGGCCCTTTTCCTGGGCCAGGCACACCAAGTGAGAAAATGTTTTTCCTTTCATTTTTCATAATAATAATGTATAAATCATGTATATTATTTTGCTTCTGTAAAAATATAAAATTTTTTTGTACTTTAAAGGTATTTTACATAATTTTGTAGAATTGTTTAGAAGAAAATACTGGTACGTCACATACTTTAGGAATCTGAAATTTTGAAAATATTTAGGACCCTCCTCGAATAAATTTGATATTTTTATCATTCGAATAAAAATGTCGATTTTTTTATGTGGGGAAAGTTCAATGTATCACGAGGTATTCCAAGAATCGAAAAATAGAGAATTCAATAGAACGCCTGAATGTCCAGGGGCGAGGGAACAAAAGCTAGAAAAAGGTAGAAAAATCACCGTTTCGGCTATTTTACCTCTTTTGCTTTTTTTCTCTTCACGTGCGAACGAGGGCATAAAAAGTTCCTTGTCCCCGAAATCAATGTCAACGTGTTCAAGAATGAAGAATCGTTATAAAATTATTTATAGATGGAAACAACATCAAGGATTTATTGAAACAAGTTTATAAATCAATCGCAAATTGAAACCTTTTTCATAACTACACGAAAATTATACAAAGGATCAGGTTTTTCAAAAAAGTAGCCAAATGTAGTTGAAAATAAAAATTTATAAATATTATTATATTATTTTGAATTTCATATTATTCAATTAGATGAATTATTTATATTATTTATAATATCGATGAAAAAGGACTGAAAAATCAAAAAATGCACATTTCTCATTCCAAGTCACGTTTCATTTTCTAAAAATGCACTTGCAAATCGTCGTTTTATTGAATATACAAAGAACTTTATATGATTACATATTATTACTACCCGTGAATTCCGTTATATTTTCCAAGTCATCAAAATCGAGGTTTCAGTGCATGGAAATTAAAAAAATCGGTTTTTTCGATTTTTGTCGTAGGTCTGGACCCGGCGAGTATAGCGGGCATGGCCGCCGTTGCCGGGGAGTACCCTCCTCCCGGCGCGGGAGGGGGGCCCCCGGAATTCCTGACTGGGCCCCCCAGCCAGGGGCCTCAGGCCCCCTCGGCCGGCAGTCCCGGCGAGTTCCTAGCGCCTTCAGGTAAGACGTGCTCGCACACACTCGCGCTTTTCACACCTCCCGAACCCCATGCACGAATATCTAACAAAAGCCATCGAAAATAAAGACCCCAAATGACATCTTGACGAGTTACAAATGTTCCTATCAATCTGGCGCCGTTTTCCTAGAAGTGATTTTTCTACAATTAACAAGGTCAGAAGATTGAAGTCAAGGGATAGGGATGTAGGGGGAAAAATGTTTGGGAGAGGTTAGAAAAAAACAGATTTAACAACGGAATTTATTGAATTTTTTAGAAGCTATAGTTGGAATATAGAGGATTTCATGTCTGATGATTTTTTATTAAATACTTGATTGTATAAACAGTTGAAAAATTTATTAGTTTTTGTTAAATAGTTGGGAAATAAAATTAAATATGAAGAAATCATGACTGAGATTTTAAATAGGAATACACTTCACTGATATCGAGTTATTCCAAATCATTTATTTCGAATCTTACTAGTAAAAATCTAGAAATGAGATAAAATAGGAATAGAAAAATCTAGAAATTCTAAAATTGAGAACATCTAAAAATGTAAAATATTTCGAAAAATTCAAAAATTTCTCGGTTCCAAAAGATACACTGAGAAAAAAAAACCAAGTAATTTGTACTATAAATATTGGAAAAATTACTATATTCTAGAAAAATCTAAAATATTATTTTGATTTTCCATATATTATAGTTAGTATATATTATAGCTATATTATAGTTGTAGTACATTTAGGCATAAATATACCTATTTTTACCATGCAGTATAGTAAAACGTTAAACATCGCAATTATAAGTTGATATATAGTAAAAAATGCTGAATAAATTGTATTTTTTATTTTAGTAGATAACAGTTTTCAATCAAAATCAACAGGTCCTCAAAATTTTAAAAATTGAAGGTTTCAAAAATAATTTAATACGATAAGTATCATGAAAAATTTGAAACATTGTCAATAATTTTACGATTTCCTATAAATTTGTAGAATGTTGAAAAATGTGGATGAATTTCGTTAATTGTGAAAATTTTTTGAAATTCCGTTAAACTACAGAAACTACTACAGAACAAATAAAAATGTTTTTTCGTACAAAAATCATGGATTTCAATCAAAATCTACGAGTCTTCAAAACTTTGAAAAATTGAAGGTTCCGAAGAATTTTGTAGAATTTTAGAAATTAATCTCTAATTCTGTAAATTGTAAAAAATTTTGAATCTCAAAAATAATCTATAAATGAAAAAAAAAGAAATAGAAAAATCTAGACAATTTTATAAAAAATCTGGATAATATAAAATTGATAAAATCTAGGGATGTAAAATATTTTGAATAATTCAAAATTTTCTCGGTTCCATAAGATACACTGAGAAAAAAACCTGGTAATTTGTACTATAAATATTGGAAAATTTACCATATTCTAGGAAAATTTACAATATTATTTTATTTTTCATACGTTGTAGTACATTTAGTCATGAATATATTTATTTTTACCATGCAGTATAGTAAAACTCCAAATATCGCAATTATAAGTTGATGTACAGTAAAAAATGCTGAACATATTGTATTTTTCATTTGGGGCTGTCCATTAATTATGTAAGGACAAAAGGGGTGGGTAGGGGTCAAGAAATTCTGACGCTTTCCTTACGGGGGGGGGGGGGGACGGGGGTTTAAATGAAATCCTTAGGTAAGGATTACTTTTACATACATATACATTTTTCAAAAATTATTACTATTATTATTATTACAAATTATTATATATTAAAAAAATACTAATAATAATAATAATAATAATAATAATATTAATTTTTGATAAAAATTATTATTATAAATTATAAAATTAATTATATATTATATTATAATATTATTATTAAAATTATTTCATAAATTACCCGCGAAAATGACTTATTGACCAAGCTCCACATCATACAAATAGAGATAATATGTGACGCGATCTGACAAAAAGGAACTTGGCGTGCTAATCGTTTGGGCACATTATCTGTCTAAAGGGCATTAGAGCCTAAACGATTAGCACGCCTAGTTCACTTTTGTCAGATCACGTTACATGAGGTCATGAATGAGACTATTTATAGGGACCAGAAAACACGTGTCAAGCACACTTCTTTTTCTGTCGATTTGAAATTCTACACCCTTTCCACGTACTTTCCATCACCGAGTTCTATCACTGGAAATATAAAACACGCACTTAAACGTTCACTTTTATTTTTCCGATAAAACGTTTTCTAAGACCTCTCGAGTTCGACAGAAAAAGAAGGCCAGACGTTGGAATTGGATACCTCCAACAATTTCCCCAGAATTACAGCGTTACGGTTGTCACCCGTTTGTCCAGTATATCTCTTGGGATATATATCTCACAATCATTGCGTCGCAACACTTATATTGTTAAGAAAATTTTTTCATATAGTTTTTGAGTAAGAAAAGATTACTAGTATTTGTTGCATTTTTTCAGTATTTACGAAAATCAAAAGGCTTTCTTAGTATTTTTTTTAATTTCTAGTATTTTCGCTGATTTTTATATATCAATTTTTAAAACGTAATGCTGTAGAATGCAGATATCGGTAGATACTTTGTTTGGTTATAATGCAAATCATTTGTGCAGATTTTTTGAGCTCAATTTTTTTTTTTTTTTTTTGAGAATTCAATAACTTTCAGTATTTTTCAGAAATAGTATGACTCGGAAGATTTTCTGGTATTTTTATAAATTCCTGTCTAAATTTTTTACAGCTTATTCCTTTCTGAATTTCAAAGTTTTTAGATATGCTTAGAACTTTAGTAGATTTAATTTTTTTTTGTAAATCACTATCAAAAAAACGTGTTTAAGTTTTCTTGTAGGAAATATTAAGCTTCATATTGTATTATTATTTAGTTTCAGAAAAAGTTCCTTCGAGTAAGAATAATTGTTATTTTGAGTTAGAAAAACTGAAAATTGTGAACTTACGTCGAATTATACTCAATTTATGATTTAGTATGGTTTTTTTGTGCATTTTTGTTATTATAGCATGTGATAAAAAAACATCTTTTCAGTTGCTTTACCATAAAATACCACAATTTCTGTAATCTCTGTAACCTAACGTAAGTAAAGGGGGGGGGGGAGTGGTAGGGGTCCTTGAAGATCTTACGAATCCTTACGATAGGGGTCGAAATAGCCAGAAAAATCCCTTACGTAATTAATGGACAGCCCCTTTCAGTAGATAACAGTTTTCAATAAAAATCAACAAGTCTACAAAACTTTTAAAAATTGAAAGTTCCAAAAATAATTTAATACGATAAATATCATAGAAAATATTGTAGATTGTCAACAATTTTACAATTTCCTATGTATTTGTAGAATGTTGAAAAAGTTGATAAATTTCGTAGAGTGTGCAAATTTTTCCTAATTCTGTTTATTTACAGAAACTGTGTTGGCGTCTTTGAATTTTCAAAAAATCAAAAATATTTTTTGTGCAAAAATCATTGATAACCTTAGAGATGTTAATAAAAATCTACGAGTCTTTAAAACTTTGAAAAAATTAAAGTTTCCGAAGAATTTTGCAGAATATCAGAAATTAATATTTAATTCTGTAAATTGTAAGAAATTTTGAATCTTAAAAATAATCTAAAAATGAAATAAAATAGAAATAGAAATATCTAGACAATTTTTTAAAAAGTATAGAAATTCTAAAGTCGAGAAAATCTATAAATGTAAAATATTACGTTTAATTCAAAATTTCCTCGGTTCCATAAGATACATTGAGAAAAAAACCTAGTAATTTGTACTATGAATATTGGAAAAATTACTATATTCTAGGAAAACGTACAATGTTATTTTGATTTTTCATATATTATAGTGTATTCAAGCATAAATACATTTATTTTTACTATGCAGTATAGCAAAACGTAAAATTCGATATATAGTAAAAAATACGAAACAAATTGTATTTTTGACTTTAGTAAATTACATTTCTCAATATACAAAATATGAGAAATTACCTTACATGATTTTAATTTCTATATTTTTCATCCTTTTTTTGAGTGAAATAATGATAAGGATTAAGAATACTAAAAGTATTAGAAAAAAAAAAAAAAAAAATGCAACCGCAGTGACAATCACAAAAATAGAGTTTCATTATATTGAAAATGTATATAGAAAATTTTCAACTATAAACTTTATAATTCGTAAAATTAAAAAGTATTTTATCTGAAATTGAAAATCAGAAAATTATAAAAGAAATGTATTTTTTTAGGTATATTTTAGGAATTTTGAAAATTTCTGTATTAATGCTATTCATGCAATTTTGTGGTATTTATTTTATACTTTTATAGATTTCTTGGAATTCTCTGATTCACTTCACTGATTTTAGCAATTCGACGCAAAAAATTAAAAATTTTCAACTATCTTCAATGATTAGTATTTTTTTAGTTTCTTGATTTATTTTTAGCGCTGTCATACAGATTTCTAGATTTCAACGCTCTAGAATTCGAATTCCTACAATTTCCCAGTATTTGTAAAAATCTTTGAGAAAATCACATCTACTTATATTTTGAATACTGTAAAACTTTCTTATATTTTCGTACTTTTGAAAGTGTGTGTAAGATTTTGTACACTGAGAAAAAAACCTAGTAATTTTTTCTATAAGTATTGGAAAAATTACAATATTCTAGGAAAATCTGCAATATTATTTAAGGGGGGAATCCCATGTAGCAGCTCGAAAAATCAGGGTATTTTTGGACATCTTTTTGGAGTTGAAAAAATGAACTAATTTTTTGCAAACTTTCATAATTTATTATACATCTCTTGAAGTGTAAAATAAATTTTTCTTTGACATGTACAATAATTATATTCTGATTTATACGTGCTGATGTCCGACATGTCTGAATGCGATTCTTGCACACAGATTGGTGATACATGCTCTTAGTCGGTGAACCACTGAAAACTGAAAAAAAAACTGAAAAAAAATTATTTAAACATTTTTTTGCAACAAATTTGAACAAAATTTAATGTAAAAATCATCTTTTTTTTTCTTAAATGGTCGCCATTTTGTGAAAAATTGATTAAGATTGATTTTTTTTTGGTTCGCAGAGTAACTAAAGACCTTACCTTTAAAATGCTTTTTGATTTTTTAGTTTAAAACGTCTGCGTCAAAAGTTACAAGTCGGGCAAATTGCAATTTCGCATTCAGACATGTCGGTCATGAGCACGTATAAATCAGAATATAATTATTGTACATGTCAAAGAAAAATTTATTTTTAACTCCAAAAAGATGTCCAAAAATACCCCGATATTCGGGCTGCTACATGGGATTCCCCCCTTAAATTTTTCATATATTACAGTGAATTAAGGTATAAATATATTTATTTTTACCATGCGGTATAATAAAACGTCAAATATCGCAAATATCAGTTGATATATAGTAAAAAATGCTAAACACATTGTGTTTTTCGCTTTAGTTAATAACAGTTCTTAATTAACAAGTTATGAGAAATTACCTAACATGATCACAAATTCTACATTTTTTCATAAATATTATTATTATACTTTATGCAAATGACTACAATACGAATATTTTGAATAATACAATATTGTACATAGTAAAATTTACTATATTCCATCTCGATACCCCATTACTTTATTTTTTAGTAAAAAGTGCTAGATTTTTCCCTCAGTGCAAAAAATTCAAATTCGGCTACAATCAAATAATTTGTTGGTTCTTCGAGCCAGATTACTAATTCGGTACTCAGTCAATTGTTTCGTTTTTTTGTTTCAAGTACTAAATTTGTTGAAGCTTCCGATGTAATATAAACTTTCGAGGGGAGGAAAGAAAAAGAAAAAAAATGCAAGGAGAGAAGCTTGATTCTAGAATGGCACTGAGATAGCCATTATGTTCTCCGCCATTTGTCACCGCGCAGAATCGCTCGGCTGACATGTTTGATCTTGCCTTTTGTGCGCATCGAGAAATATTAGCCGCGCGAATATTTATCGCCGTGATTTAAAGCCAGCGTTTGCGCTCGCGCGCCTTTTTTTTCGTTTCTTTTTTTTCACCCACCGCAAATTATCATATTTTAGAAACGAAATGAAATAGATTTTTTGAATAACTTTTCGCGGGTTACACAACATTTTTTTTCGAGTTAACCCGGAATTAACGACGAAATTATCTTGGCGCCTGAGTGATGGTGAAGTTTATTACACCTCGAAATTTTTAGAAAATAATGACTTTTGGAGAAATTTCGGAATTCAAGGTTCAATAAATTCACGAATTTTTCAATTTTTTCTGTTTAGGTGGTGGACAGGGTAATTCTAGCGGAAGTGGAATCGGCGGTGGTCCCGGAAGTGGAGGGGGCGGTTTCCCCGAGCAAAACCATAACGAAGGACTCGTTTGGTAGAATCAAATCCCGCTCGGCTTTTCCTTCGCTTTTCACTAACCGAAAATCGAGGAAAACTACTCCCAAATCGTCGCCGAGCATTTTAATCCCCCCCACGAAAGTATCCCCCCTCACCTCCCCTCCCTCACTGAAATATGCAGGAATATAACAACAATTCCTGCATTTTTGTAAAATAGGCCGAAAATCGCAATTATCCTATTGATATTACACAGAAATATACTGATTTCATTTTTTTCTGTACCACAACTATTTCCACTTGGAAAAACGACAACCTTGTACAAAAAAATAAAATTATTTTTGTTCTAAACTAAGCCACTTGGAATTCGAATCGACCGAATCTAACCTTGATCATCGTATTTATTGAAGCGTCGTTTTTGTGAGTGAGAATCGTCGTAGAGTCTTATTTTTATTTACACTGTAATTAATTATCGTCGGGTTGCTGAAAAAATTTGTTTCTCCATTATTTGGAATGGATTGAATTCTGTTTTTTCTTGTAAAATAATATTGCTTATAACTGTTGAATTTTTTTCGTGTTACTTTGTTTATACTTGGATGCTGAAACATTGTAGATACCGCTGTTTTTTTGAAATTTTAGACACCCACAATCACACGAGACATAGGTGATAATAAAAAAAAAGTATTAGTTATTATCGAAGATTATGAATAATGTGTGTAATGGATATTTGTTATGACTGAAAATCGATGTAAATATATAATAATGAGCGAGAGGCGGAAAATATAGATTTACGATTATGATTATACGTGAGGAAAAACTTGGAAAATTGTGGAAAAGTATGTTTGTATATGCACGACACTGACACAAACACGTTTACACGTTACACGAACACGAATTTACACGATGCATTATAATTATAAATATGATTACAATAAACGACCTCGTATTTCCGTATTTGTGTGTTTTATTTTACCATTTTGAACATTTTTTTCAGGCTGTTTTAGTGTGAAATAAGAAAATTTTGAAGATTTGTAATTTGGAAATTTTAGTGTCTCATCATGAGGTAATTGTTTTTATTTCAAAAAGCCTGAGAATATCAAACAGATTAATCTTCAAAATTTGAAGTTGAAAAAATTCAGAAATTTTTATTAAGGGTCAGGGTTCCATTCAGATTCCAAAAATCTAACGAAGTTTGAATTTTAAAGGATTAAATTCTATACTTCAATATAGTAATCCACAAAAATTCAAGACACCTTAAAAATGGTAAAAAATATTAAAAATACGAAAAACCCATAGAACTAAAATTCTGTGCTAATGTAATTTTCGATAAATCTATAAAATCTCTAAAGAACTGGGAAATTTCGAATCCTGTACCATCGTAAAAAATAGCCCTGAAAATATCAAGGTTTCAAACTCAAAAAATGTCTAGTTTCAAGTTTTGAAAATCTGAAAGAATTATTTTTATCTCAAAATTCACTTAGATTTAAGGCCAACCTTAAAGTGAACAAATTAACCCATTAACGCCTGAACGGACGTTTTTTCCTGCGAACTTTCCGGCCTTAAAAAAAATGATTTAATGAGTTTCTAAAAAATCGAGCCAAAGTT
>JAPYZL010109624.1:0-18979 GCA_030522825.1 Platygaster orseoliae
TTGTTACACATGAATGTTACCAACCAAATTATCTTTCGATCGGATGCTTACTCGTTGTATTCGCTTGTCATGTACGGCTTTACGAGCACATCAAAGTAGGGTGCACGACATTACCCCCTTCTACTCTATTTGTTGCATAGTAATAAATAAATACCTAATAATGCTATATCTCCTTGAATCGATATCTATATCTCCTTTACCTATCGTTTTTCACACATTTTGATACTTTTACTATACTCGGAATACAATGCACGCCATTACCCCACAAATTTTGAGGGGGTAATGTCGTGCACATTTTTTCTTTTTAATTCCTACTAACACGATTTCATACTACACGAATGTTGTTACACATGAATGTTACCAACCAAATTATCTTTTGATCGGATGCTTACTCGTTGTATCGCTTGTCATGTACAGCTTTACGAGCACTTCAAAGTAGAGTGCACGACATTACCCCATTCTACTCTATAATTTCAAAATACTACAAAATACTATATATATATTTCAAAATACTACAAAAATACTAAGGAACAATTTAAAAATTTATACTAAAAAAATGTGAGAAATGCTTGGAACTTATTATTTCTCAAAAAATCTGTAGACTTCCTTCAAAATGTATAAAACTTTGAATCCTAGTCAATAAAATTCTTCAAATTTTTGTAGGAATCTATAAAAATACCAGAAAACACTACAAATTTGTGTAAAGAAATATTCAATACGAAATTTCTAATAATCTATAAAATATTTGAATATATTTAAAAAAATTTTACATGTTGTATGAAGATCAATTTTCAGGGCTAATTTCTTGAAAATGCACAATGGGAATAATGAAACAATTATTTCTTCAAAAATGATCACGAACTTGTCATATATATTATTAATATTTATATATTTAATTTGAATTTTTTATAAGTGACGTTTTTGATAATTTTCTGATGAGGGTAAAATATATACCGAAAATTTGAAGAAATAATTGTTTCATGATTTGCATTGTTGATTTTCAAAAAACTGACTCCAAAAATTCATCGTCATACAACACATAATAGTACAGTTCAATTTTTCAAAATTTGGGATTGCAAAGTTAGATGAAAATAGTATTCAATGTCCTAGGAATCAAACATTTCAATATTATATTAATATCGCAAATACGAAAATACAAGCATTTGGTAAAACATGGAAAATTTTACACATAGATGTAATTTTCCGAAAAATTTATGACATTCAAACTTAGTGCATTGAATTCTAGAAATATACAGGATGGTCAAGTTTAAACAGATAATATTTTAACCAAATTTTTTTCATATTTTTCTGAATCGAAAAGTCCTCTGCCACTTTTCACAAAACTCAAACAAAAAATTTATTCGAGTTTGAAATTTAAACAATAAACGCGCTTTTACGAGGAGTGGGCATAAAAACCACATACCAAACTTTACCTAAATTATCTTCATATTTTTCTGAGTAAAAAAGTCCTTTGCCACTTTTCAAAAAACTCAAAATCTAAAAAGATATTTGAGTTAGTAGTTTCGACTAATCAGATTTCTCAGATTTCAAACTCGAATATCTTTTAAGATTTTGAGTTTTGTAAAAAGTGGTAAAAGACTTTTTTACTCAGAAAAATATGAAGAAAATTTGGGTAAAGTTTGGTTTGCGGTTTTTATCCCCACTCCTCGAAAAGTGCATTTATTGTTTAAATTTCAAACTTGAATAACTTTTTTGATTTCGAGTTTTGTGAAAAGTGGCAGAGGACTTTTCGATTCAGAAAAATATGAAAAAAATGTGGTTAAAATATCCATTTCAACTGGACCACCCTGTATATCATTTCTTAAAAAATACTAAGGAACAATTTAAAACTTTATTAATACTAAAAAAATCTGAGAAATACTTGAAACCTATTATTTCTCAAAAACTATGTAGATTTCCATGAAAACGTATAAAACTTTGAATCCTAACGAATAAAATTCTTTAAATCTTTGCAGGAATCTATAAAAAAAAACCAGAAAATACTACAAATTTTTGTAAACAAACATTCAATACGAAAATTCAAATAATCTCATAAATACTTGAAATCTGTGTAACTATAGTTTTTGTAAGAATCTATAAAAAAATATAAAAAGTATTATAGAACTAAAAATAGATATTTATGTTACAAGGGAGGAATGGAATGATTCTACGAGCGAGCATTTGGGCACGAGCGGCAGCGAGTGCTCAAACGCGCGAGTTGAATCACATTCCTCCCATGTAACAGAGAATTTTTCTTTGTTCCCTGCTATTCGGGACAAAAGTCCGGATAGAATTTTTTGTCCCAGATAGCAGGGAATAAAGAAGAATTCTGCCGCTGATTTTATGACTGCTCGAAAAGAGGGCTGTGTTCACGCGATTCATCGTAAAAAAGCGGCCATTCGACACATGCATGGAAAAAAAATCTTTACTTCAGTGAATTGACAATCACAAAAATTGAATTCCATTAATGACCGAATTTACCTGTATGCGTTCTTTCATGGCGAATCAGAGCAGATCGTGTAGGGAACCATTTTTCGCAAGCCTGACAAGTGAAACCACGTTGAGTCGAGTGCACGGATTGATGGCTCTTCAGCATAATTCTTCGGGTGAAGGCTTTGGGACATTTATCACACTGGAACACTTTCAGTTCCTCGCCTTCGGAAGCTGTAAAAAAAAAATTATTTTTTCGCAATATTAGTATTCGCTTCATGACTCTTCCGCTCTAAATCAACTGTCGATAAGGTGGATTACTGCCGGTAACTTAAGACAATATTCTTGAAAATTGAAACAATAATTGATCGTTTTTACCGACCCTGCCCTACCTTACCGACAACGTCAACAAAATGAGGCAGAAGCAGTTTAGTTCGACTACTACAACTCTATTTTTCAAAATGTCCCAACCTATGTTCTTCATGTCGCTTTGACTCATCGTCTGATACTTGGTGACCTGGGACGAGGCGCTACCTTGGATATCCATCATATAGACACTGTTTTGCTCGGTCACCGTTGCAATGGCTCTCTGCACCTCTTCTGACTCGTCGTCAGATTCGTGTTCCTGCTTAATGCGCCCAGATCTCATGGTGCAACGTGCCTTTGCGTTTCTTTCCTCGGCAGGAATCAAAGTTATGTTCTCCGGGTCTTGCAGGTGTTCTTCGTCCATTTCAGCATTGTCATTCATGCCTGAAAGATACCACATTTACAACATTACATAAAATTAAAATCAAGCAGATTTGACTCACGATGTTAGAAGCTTTTTTTATTTATTTTTTTTTTTTACCTAATATGTATCCACCAACAAGTTCTTCCTCTGTGACTTGAATGGGCTGTCCATCATCTTCCTCCATATTAACGTTTCCTTTGCTTGACGCCAAATTATCTAGCAGTTGGCGAACTTGCTTTGACTTGCTACTGGTGCCTTCGCTTTCCTCGTCGAGGTCATCTTTTTCTTCCTCGTCGTCCTCGTATTGGCTGTTTAAACGTTGAATCAGCTTTATGTGCTTTCGCAGTTTTGAGTTGGATATTTCGCACTTTTTCTTGAACTGGTAAGACTTTTCCAATTGGTATTTGCAGGGGTGACATATCATGTTGGGCAGCCCATCGCTTTCGTATACCTTAATTTTTATATAAAAGTCTTATTAATGTTCTGGTGTTTGATTTTCCTCAAAGAACAGTTTTTTATAAGGAAAATATAGTTTTGGAAAATTCATGCATACACCTGAAAAACTGAATATGACATATTTTATGATAAAGAAACTTTTATAAAAAAAGTTTTTTTTATGAACTTATATTTTTTGTTGGGATTCTTATAAGCAATTTCTGATTCTTATTAGAATCATGCTATTTTTTGTAAAAATAAAAATCACTATGTTTAACATATTGTTATTATTTAATGTTTAAATATTGAATAACATTCAACTTTGTTCTCATATGTAATTTAAAAAAGTATTTCTTATTAATATTTATTACAAATTATATTATATTTTGTTTTTTATTCTATATTATGTTATTTATTTATTTCATCATATTTGATTTAAATAATCATTTCTTATTCGTATTAATCAATTATTAGATTATATTCTATTTTTCATTATTAGATATTATTTTTTTATTTTTTCATATGTGGTTTAATGTATTCACTACTATGTTTTATGTTTTAATATTGAATAATATTCAACTTTGTTTTCATATTTAATTTGAATAATTCATTTCAAATTCATATTTACTATTATTTATATCATATTCTATTTTTCATTATTTTATAGTATTTATTTATTTTTTCATATGGGACTTAATTTATTTATTACTGTATTCTATGTTTCAATATTAAATAATATTTAACTTTGTTCTAATATTTAATTTCAATAATCTATTTGTTATTTATGTTATGTATTTATTTTATCATATGTGATTTAATTTATTTACTACTATATTTTATGCTTCAATATTGAATAAAATGCAACTTTGTTCTCATATTTAATTTTAATAATTCAATTTTTACTTATATTTATCAACTATTATATTATATTTTATCTTCATTATTTTAAATTATTTATTTATTTTTTCATATGCGATTGAATTTATTTACTACTATTTTTTGTGTTTTAATATTGAAAAATATTCAACTTTACTGTCATGTTTAATTTTATTTATTTATTTATTATTCATATTTAATAATTATTATGTTATATTTTCCATTATTTTATTTATTTTGTTATATGCGATTTAATTTATTAACTACTATATTTTATATTTCAATATTGAATAATATACAACTTTGCTCTCATATTTAATTTAAATAATTTATTTCTTATTCGAATTTATTAATTACTATATATTATTTTATTTTTAATTATTTTCTATTATTTACTTATTTTGTAATACCTGATTTAATTTACGTACTACTTTATTTTTTGTTTCAATTCAGTATTGAATAATATTCAACTTTGTTTTCATATTTAATTAGATAATTTTTTTTTCATATTGTTTGATTATTATACTATATTTCATTTTTCATTATTTTATCTTATTTATTTTGTCATATGTGATTCAATTTATTTGCTACTATATTTTATGTTTCAATATCGAAAAATATTGAACTTTGCTGTCATATTTAATTTTAATTATTTATTTCTTATTCATACTTAATAATTATTATATTATATTTTCTATTATTTTATTTATTCCGTCATATGTGAATTAATTTATGAACTACTATATTTTATGTTTCAATATTGAATAATATTTAACTGTGCTTTTATATATAATTTTAATAATTTATTTCTTATCCAAATTCATTAATTATTATACTATATTTTTCATTATTTTATATTATTTATTTATTTTGTAATATGTGATTTAATTTATTTACTACTATATTTTATGTTTCAATTCAATGTTGATTAATATTCAACTTTATTCTCAGGTTTAATTTAAATAATTTATGTCTTCATATTTATTGATTATTATGCCAAATTTTATTTTTCATTATTTTATCTTATATATTTGTTTTGTCATATGGTATTTAATTTATTAACTACTTATTTACATTTCAATTTATATTATTTTCCCATATAAAAAAAACTCATATTATTCAAATTTCCGAAAGGGTTTCGCATTCGCAAAACCCCCCTCTGCCTACGCCCCTGATTCAAGTTCTGTCAAAACGTTCCATTCAAATCATTCAAATCGAGGCTTCCTCTCATTATTAACACACATCCCACGGCCACGTCAATTTCAACAAAACAAGAGAAACATTGTTATCAATCGCCGAAGCCACCGAATCCGCTATCAAGAGGGAAATCGATTAAATCCCTGTGTATTTACATGCAGTAATGAAAAATGTTAGATTCCTGCATCGCATGACCCGAAAAGTCGATAACTCGGTAAAGATGGTTGTTGCACCAAACACTCACACGCCACACACATACACGCAATACCTCCCGAACGAAATGACACGATTCCCAAAAACAACGCACCAAAAACACCTGAAATCATGTTTGGAGGGAAAAACGAAAGCCACGAAAACCAGCGAAACCTCGAAAATGACGCGAAATCGCAGTAAAAAGAGACGCGAAACAAAAACTTAGTGGTAGCGTCGGCAAGTCCGTGTGCGATGTACAATTTCGCGTTAGTGTGGGTGCGCGTGAAAGCAATTTTCTCCGTTACCTCGAGATCTGTGCAACCCATTATCCTTAGGGGCAACGGGATTGTATCGTTGTCGAAAATCGGCACCATTTCCTCTTCCTTCACCAAACAAAGCCGGCACAGCTCGTTAATGTGCAGAATTACGTTGCTGGGGCTTTCGCCCTTTTTTCGCGAGTACGTTTTCATCTCGCCCGAATTCACGAACTCGTCGATCCGCTTTTTTCGCGAACCAAATTTCGCTGATTCGCGGATTGTTTTCCCGCGATATTGCTCGAGTATTTAGCGCTAAAAACGCTTGGAAAAAACGAGACTCGGTCACTCACAACGAAATCTGCTGAAATCTGCAGTGTAATGGCGTCGGGTGCTTATCTCTAGAGTCCGCGGATGCTATATGTGGCGAACTTGCTCGCGCCGCCATTTTTAGTTGATGTTGGTTGGGTTAGGTTAGGTTCCCACAAGGTTGTTTGTCTCTGTCGCACAGTAAGAAAAGCAGGGAAAAGACAGAGACAAACAACCAATGTGAGGGCGGTGGAGGTTGAAAATAGCTGAAAATGGCGGCTCATTGGCCGGTGCACTTATAATTGTGTTGGCTGAGTGGGAAAGAAGGGGTAGTGGGATGACGGAGAGGGGAGGATGTAGAGCGTCATCGTTCTTGCGTCGATAAAGAAGCTGGGAGAAGCTACTTTTTGATTGGCTGTCGCGCGTTTTTCGCGGAATAAGAAGAACCGTTTGATTATGTGTATATCTGTATATATAGATATAGGTATTGAGGTGCGCTTCTTTGCGAATTGCGAATCAAATATCATCAGGCGCAACATCGCTTTCTGTTTGCATCGTTTTTTTGAATATCAACCCTGGGAAACAGGGAAAATTAGTATTATTACTTCATTACATCTCTCATAAATTACTGCCCATGGGAAATATCGTTATACTTTAAAATTAAATTACGAGCGTAAAAAATGAAAAACTGCAACGTTGCAAAAATGAAAAATTCTTTTATTCACAGTTTACTTATAATGTGGTATTTGGACGTGAATTATTAGTAAACTGCGAATAAGATATTGTATTCCGAATTTTGGAAATTGCCTAATTTGATGAAACGAAAGCTTACAGTCCGAGGCGAAGCCGAGAAATAGCTATTTTCTACAAATGAAAATTTCAAATAGAACTGTCAAAATTCAAGTGTGAAGAAAACAAAATGTTTTTTAAAATCAGTAAAATAGTATGCGATCTTTATTTTTGAATCATACTTTTCTTATTTATTTTAATAAATATTTATGAATAATAATAAATACTTTATTGAAATTGGGATAATTGTATCCGATTAAAAGTCTGTTAGGAAAACTCTCCGGAGGAAAATACTTATAATTTCACAATTGGAATTTTCATTTTCCAACATGTCAAAAAATGATAAAAAATAAGCGTTTACCCCGGCTTCGAAATTCAAGTACAACTATAAGTATCATTTTAAGAAAATAAGTCAAATTATCCAAAAATGTACATTAATTAAATCCAAAAAGATTTACTGTTTCGAATGTGAAAATTCAATTTAATTTTCGGTATAGCAATTTTCTACATTTGAAAATTGTGAGGAAAACAATAAAAATTCAAGTATACGATCTTCATTTTTGAATCATACTTTTTAAATTTACTTTAATAAATATCATTATATAAAAGTAACAAACACTTTATTAAATTTATTAAATTAAAAATACTATAATTTCAAAATCAAAATTCTCATTTTTCAACCCATGAAAAAATTATTAAAAATACGCGTTCGCTGACTTATTCTCCGAGCGTTATTCACATTGAGTTTGCCGCTGAATTCGAGTGAATAACTGCGAGGAAATTGGAGGGGGAAGTTCTGCAGTGGCAATCGAAAAAGAGACTTTAGAATCCAAAGTCGAGCAGAGTCAAGTGAAGTGGGTGCTTCGAGTAATCGCGGATATTTCGCGTTCATTGCTGAGGTACCACCAAAACGAATCACCAGACTTCAAATCTTTCCATTTAAAAACCATTTTCATCAAAATCATTAACCATATCCATAAAATTTAAACAAATTTCATCAATACGCAAAAATGGCGTAATAGTATATTTCTTCACTAGTGTGGAAAAGTTTTTTTTAACAAATCTGAGCGTTGTAATCAGATGAGTTAAAAAAATTGTTCCACGCTAATCAAGGACTATATTTTATTCAACACTGTGTGGAAAAGTGGCCTTTTCCACACGGCGTTGAATAAAAATGTTTTCCACAAAAGTTCTTGTTTTTCTTACAAAAAACTTTTTGTGTAGGGTGCGTTGTTTTCCTCATTTTGAGAAATTATTATTGTTTTGTATTTTTTTTTTACATGTTGATGCATTGAATTCATGACTCAGTTGTTATGAAAAAAGTATTTTTACGTAGTAACCCGAGAGCTTGAGAAGAAGAGCTAGGAATAAGTGGAAATGGAGGAGAAAGAGGGAGAAAAAGAGACGGGGTGAAGTAAATTTGCGAGCTGTATAGATGTATATGCTTACATATATTCGGAGGAATTTTGTAGCTAAAATAACTTGCTTTAGTTCTAGACCTACATCTCACGATATACGTTCACATATTTTCCGAAACTTTAATTGCTCACTTCTGCACATGTGTTTTGATTCAAAAATAAAGTTTGGCTCAAACGTCCAGTGCACAACATTAATAAACGTTTATTTTATTGTTGTTTTGGTGGAAGTGACATTTATTTAAACTGTGTTTTGACGAGTTTGCATGATTGTTCGAAAAATTTACGAGGTGATGAGTTTCAGATTTTTTCTTGGGGCGGGGGAGGGGAGAGAGGTGTAGAAAGAAAAAATTTGATTTTTAACTTGGACAATCTGGTTTCAAGAGTATGATATTTAAATTTTTTTTAATCTTTGAATTTTTAATTTATATATTTTAGTTATGGAATTCGATTTTCGTGATTTACCGATCACTGTTTGGTTTTATTTTCAGAATTTATTTATTTACTTCATAAATTTATTAAATTTGAATGCATTCTTCGCTATACTATATAAAAATTGAATAGAATTTTCATGTTCAAGAAAGTAAATTTTTTTTTTAGGATGTACATTTTTGGAAAACCTGACTTATTTGATTATGAGACTTATAATGATTATTAATTTTATTCGAATTTTGAAGCCGGCGAACGCTTATTTTTGATCAATTTTTGACATGTTGAAAAATGCAAATTTGGATTACAAAATTATGGGTATTTCCTTCCGTTGAGTTTTCCGAACAGACTTTTTATCAATAGTTCATTTTCTCGAATTCAATTTTCCCGATTTTCATCAAGTAATAACATTAAAAAAATACAATTCAAAAATAAAGATCGTATGCTATTATAATAATTTTCAGAAAAATGTTTTGTTTTGTTCACTCTCAAACTTCCATTGTTCTTGAAATTTATCGGAAATTACTTGAAAATTGCTATTCTGAAGTGGTTCAATCCTAAAAATTGAATCGAATTTTCACGTTATAAGAAATTCATCTTTTTGGTTTAGAATGTACATTTTTGAATAATTTTGCTCATTTTCTTAAAATGATAATTAATTTTACTCGAATTTCGGAGCCAACCTATCGCGAATTTTAAATAATTTTTTTACATGTTGAAAGATGAAATTTAGAACTATAAAATTACTGGTCATTTTTATCCATTGAGTTTCCCAAACAGACTTTTTATTGAAAGTTTATTTTCTCGAATACAATTTCCTTGTTTTTCATCAGGTATAAACATAAAAAAAAATCCAATTCAAAAATAAAGATCGTGTGCTATATGTATAACAATTTTCAGAAAAATGTTTTGTTTTGTTCACCTCAAATTTCCACTGTTCTACTTGAAATTTATCGGAAATTTCTTGAAAACTGCTATTCTGAAGTGGTTCATCCCTAAAAATTGAATCGAATTTTCACGTTGAAAATACATTTATATTTTTGATTAAGAATGTTCGTTGTAGAGTAATTTTGTTCATTTTCTTAAAATGATAATTAATTTTATTTGAATTTCGAAACCAGCGAACGCAATTTTTAATATTTTTTGACATATTGAAAAATGAAATTAGGAATTATAAAATGCTTGTTATTTTCTCTCATCGAGTTTACCAAACAGACTTTTTATCAAAATTTCATTTTCTCGAATGCAATTTTCCCGATTTTCATCAAGTATTTAAAAAATATAACTTAAAAATAAAAATCGTATACTATTTTTAATAATTTTCAAAATTTTCAAAATCAGGGTTGCAAATTTTTTAATGTTTATATTTTAGTTACGGAATTCGATTTTCGTGATTTTCAAGTCACTGAGTTTACTTTCAGAATTTACATAAAACTAATTTAAGAGCTATACTTTTGAAATGAAAAATGCTGAAAATTTTGAATTAATGCAAATTTTCATTACCGAGATTCATAAATTAAAAAGATCGCTTGAAAAAAATTTTTTTTTTTAGTTTTTCGATTAAACGTTGAGTTTCGTGTAATTTGTACAATTTGACATTTTTTAACATTTATGGAATTTTTATCTAGTTTTAAAAGATTTTTAATAAATCCGACAGATTTTGTTAGTTTTGAAAGTTAAACAACTAATAAAAATGTTGAAAGTCTTAAACAAAACTCCATTTATTAACTGTTTTAACAGTTTTAACAATTGTAAATATATTATTAATTATAATTATAAATACATCATCAATAGTTATTTATTAATATAATTAATATAATAATATAATAATTATAAAAAATACAATATTCATTATAAATACATACAATAAATAATCATAAATACAGTCCTAACAATTCAAAATTTTCTCAAAGTTTCAATGTTTTTCCTAATTTTAAAAAAGATGTTTTCTTTAAATTCTTGTTTTTTTTTCGACTCTAGAAAAACGGTGCATTTTTTTTGTTTAAGGAGGACGAAAACCAAGTCATAGAAAAATGTCTTTAGCGGGGCCAAAGTTTGTTAACAACCAATTCAACTCTCCAATTAAAATGTACTCGCCACAATCGATACAGGAAACACTCGATCGGCAAACCCAAGTTCTTTCAAATGGAGCAGTAGGGTAAGTTTATTTATTCCACGTGTTTCGACTTAAAAGTGGAATCCCATCATGAACAATTTGTTGTTGCAGTTGTTATCTAAGATAGAGGTTTGAAAAGCCGAATTTCAGAATTTTCTGAGACATTAACAGGATTTTAGAATATTTTGAATCAAAATCTCAAATATAATCAATAATTTATAACTTAACATGGAAAAAAAGAATTTATTGTAGCAGCAAAAAAATGTGCTGTGTCAACATGTTTTTTTTCTGCCAGAGCACAATCATTATGCTTAAAATTCCATTTCATAGTAATTTTGCTTTCGTAGCAAAAAATATTTGTTGAGGCAACAAAAAATAAACGAATGCTGCAAAAAAAAATTAGTTCTGTCAAGTTGTATTGAAATAGCACATCTTTTTGCTG
This sequence comes from Platygaster orseoliae, assembly GCA_030522825.1. Taxonomy (NCBI): domain Eukaryota; kingdom Metazoa; phylum Arthropoda; class Insecta; order Hymenoptera; family Platygastridae; genus Platygaster; species Platygaster orseoliae. Next base: position 11,615 of record JAPYZL010109624.1, read on the forward strand.
ATACAGCAAATTCTTTTTTTTTCCATGAATATTTGTTGTTAAATAGTTTATTCATTTATTTTATTCTAGTCGAAACTGAGCTTGTAAAAAATTTTCAATTTTTAAAAAAGTGATGGAACGAGCTTTGACGTAATTTTTTGTATTCGTTTCTAAATTCCTTTTTTCATGGTGAAACACATCAAGAAATTATTGAAATTGATAGAATAAACAATATGATTCCTGTAAAAGTAAAATATTCGGTTATTATATCTTTTGATTTTTCTATTACTTGTTATTATATGTTCTTTTTATTTATGTATATTCAATGAATTCGCGAAATGTTTTCTTCCTGTCTGACTAAACGTAATGTTTTTCTACTACGCAGGATGGCGCATTTCTGGAAAATCAAATTGTATTTTTTGTGAGATTTTTGAAAACATTGAACATGAAATTTCTTGATCATAAAGGAAACAAAAATTCAATGAAATAGATATATTCATAAACAGTTTATTATTGTAAACAAAGAAATTCTAAAAATAAATGAATGATGCATAAATTAGAGAGATGATATATAAATTTATCTCTCAAGGTGTCTAGAAAAATTTGTAAATTTATGTGGTTACTATGAAAACTTATTTTTTAATTTATCTACAATAGACAATTATAATTTTAAACAAATGGAAGAAGTTTAACATTTATTTATTTTAAAAGGTTTCCGAAATTCAAGTATTTTAAGTAATTTTAAACTTGTTGCGTGAAATTTAAAAAATTTATGTTTAGAAACCTTGGATAAGTGTAAAAGTTTATGAATTGAGAAATGAGGGCTATTTTTTCAATTTAAGTAATTTTACTATTCCTTTCGAAATAGTTTTTATTTCCTAGTTATTTCCGAATAACTCAAATAAATTTATTGATAAAATATAATCAATATTATACAATATTGTTGAATCATTGAAAATCCATTTGAGAAATCAATGTTAATAATTAAATTCGAAGTTTTAAGTAATTTTTAACAATCTACTAACTTTATCTTCAGAACAATATACGTTTTTAAAATTCGAAACTTCTACTGAATTCGTGAAGTTCTGAAAAGTTCCCAAGAGTACAAGAAATTTTCTTTAAAATTTATGAAAAACATTTCAGTATTCTAAAATTCCATAATTTTTCATGATTCTGATTTGGCAATCAACAAATTTCTTCTGATGATAGAACTATTATTAAATGAACGAAATAATTGACTGAATTTTGAATCTCAAAAACAGTAGTTTTTTCCAAAAAGAAATTTTTTTAACTTGGTGTAACTTCATTATGCTAAGAAAAAGGCCGTAAAAATTTACGAAAACTTATAATAATTGAAAAATTGGAAATAATGGACTTTTTTCTTTTAAAGTACTGTATTTAATTTTTTTTTCGTAGATTAATTAAATTTAAAATTTGAAATAACTCCACTAAATGAAAAATTGCAAATTTTCATTAAAAATGTCAATAGCAAGTTGTTTAAAAATGTTAAATTAATCTGACAATCATTAAACAATTAAAATTTTTGGAATTTTGAAAACGTTACTCAATTATTCTTGCCACGACTTCCTCATAATGGTCAATTTCCTGCGGACAATAGTCATTTGTACAATAAATGAAGTAGAAAATTTCATGATTCGATTGCAGAATCAACTTTGCACAGTTGGCGAAGCCAGCGAATTTGCAAAATAGCGCAGTGCTCAAGATGTTAGAGGAAGAAGAGGCCAGATTGCAACGCGGCGAATCAGCCGGTGAGTCATCGCGCTTACCAATAATTAATTACTCGAATCATTATTTATACTTAATCCCTTGTTTTGGCTCGATTGTTCTCAAGAGTCAACGAAAACCCGAACATATTATAAAATGGAATGTGGAAATTTTTGAAGATTTCGTAAAACTACAGAAATAGTACGATATTTTTAAAATTTTCCAGAATCAAATGGTGTTTTGTAGAAAGGGAATCGTTGATAAACTTAAAAGTTAATGAAATCTAGAACCTTAAAAAATATTGATAAATACTTAAAATTTTGAAGAGTTAGAAAACTCCGAATATTCCAAATATTATCTATATAGTAGAAAAAATGTAAAAAAGTTCAAGAATTTCAGAAAATCTTCATCATTTCGTAGATTGTAGTCATTTTTCCAAAATCAAAAAGTGTTTTAAAGTAAGAAAATCATTATTAATCTTAGAAATTTCAAATGAAATCTAGAAACTTGAAAAATATTGATGAATATTATGAATTTAGAAAAGTTGAAAAATCCTGAATTTCCCGAAATCCTATTCTTAAAAAACCTGGATAAGTTCAAGAATTTGATGAAATGTTGATTATTTCGTAGATTGAAGAAATTTTTCCATATTCAACAAATGTTTTGCCGTAAGGGAATCGTTGATAATCTTAAAAGTTAATAAAGTCTGGCACCTTAAAGAATATTGATAAATATTTTAAATTTTGAGGAGTAAAAAAACACCGAATATTCAAAATATTATTTATATTAATAAAAAATCTGAAAAAGTTTAAGATTTTTATAAAATGTTCATTATTTCGTAGACTGTAGAGATTTTTCCAAAATAAAAAGCTGTTTGAAAGTATAAGAAAATCGTTATTAATCTTAGAAATTTCAAATAAAATCTATAAACTCAAAAAATATCGACGAATATTATAAATTTGGAATAGTTCAAAAGCCCTGAATTTCCCAAATATTATTCCTATATATTCAAAAAAATACTGAAAAAGTTCAAGAATTTTACAAAATGTTCATTATTTCGTGGATCGTAGAAGTTTTTCCAAAATCAAAAAGTGATTTATCGTATAAAAATCTATGACAATCTTGGAAATTTGAAATAAAATTTATAACCCTAGAAAATATCGACGAATATCAAAAATTTTGGAAAATTAAGATACTCAGAATATTCCCAATACTATGTATCTTTATAAAAAATCTCAAAAAGTTCTGAAATTTCAGAAAATGATATTGTTAGATATTGTTAGATATTGTTCATTTAGATTGACACTGTAGTAAGGTTTTTGAAATATTATTATAGTTACCAATCTGGCAATCTTACAATACTTCAAAACACACTGGTAAAAATTCCATTGCTTACTTACTTTTTTTGATAATGTTCTTAAAAAAATACGCGAAATTCTACATTTACTGCATCTGTAACTTTCTTTTTTTATCATACTGTTTTTGATCATTGCAGGTAATAAATTTAAAAAAACGAAGAATTTCAGAATATTTTTATTCTTCAAGTAATCAAAATTAATTAAAGTAATTAACTAATTACAATTTTACCCAAACATTAAAGAAAACATAAGTATGTATGAAGCTATTTTTGATTCTGAAATTTTCGGGATACGGTCATTCATACGGCGCCGGGAATTCAGAAAGTTCGGGATTCCACACACCACTAACTTTTTCAAATTCAGAAAGTCCAAAAATAATTACACCACGCGGAAACATCTGAGAAAAAATGGGAAATCTTGGAAAATCTTGAAAAATCTTGGAAATCAGATACTTTCTGTTGACTCCGAAACGACAGTGAGAAATCTAGCCGAATCACACGAGTTTCCGCGAGCTGACATTTGCAAATTATCGAATTCTCATTTTCACTGCAACCTCGTTCTACCCCCACTCCTCAGCTAAGCGCTGAGACAATGTCTAAAATAGGTTCCTAGATGATTATTACAATAATCATGAACGCAGCGACAGTCATTGGCTAGTGTCCCTTTTGGCAAAATTATTCCTCAGCTTCTTCGTCGTGGCGAAGAAAATCTGGCGAAAACGAGGGTGGGTGAAATCGCGCGTGTATCTGAATTTTAGTTACTTAGTTTTAAATTGAGAGCTTTAGTTTTCTTCGGGCGTGCCATCTGATAACGCGAGTGCAACGGTTTTCATTCGCCGTTTTCGATTTAACGAAGGTTTGATATTTTGCAGCAGGATTTCTCTGGATTTTTGAACAATTATTTTATTTGAACTGGATTTTTAGGTTTTTTTTTGGATTGGAGCATTTGCTGATAACTTAAGGGGGTGTTCTCATGGATTGGCCGTATTTCGAAGCGTTTTTTGGAATTTTACAGTGAAAAAACTATAATTGATTTTTTAATGCGGTTTTTTTCTAAAGTTTTATTAATCTCTAGACTATAATATTTACAAAACTTATATGAAAATTTTGCTCGGTTTGGCCACTGCACCCTTGCGAACATAAGCCTTTGAAAAAAAGTTGTTTGATGGTTCACACCAAATCTCTAGAATGGCTTGTCTGAGACTCAGGAGCAAATGTTTTTTTTAATCTATGGTAGTGTAGTTATCGTCTGATGGAGGCTTTTTTCTTTAACATAAAAATTTTCAAAATGGCAGACTATAGGAAAAAAAATCGTTGTTTCCACCTTTTTTTTAACTTTAAAATTTCATCAAACATTTGCAGTTTTTTTTAAAAGTTTTACAAACCGTCAGACTACAAAATTCAGAAAGTTTATGTGAAAAAATGTACACCGTCTGGCCACTGCATGCTTGCGAACATAAGGTCGAACGTGGCGGGCAGCGGCAATACCGTGCAGAGCGTGACAAAATTTTCCCAAAACCCGTTTTTCGTTTCGAATCTGGGGAAATCCTTTTGGTATACTATTCTAAGGTCCCTAATCTTCCAAACAATGACAAAAAAATCAATTTCTCGAAACCGTGCAATGAGAACACCCCCTTAAAAATAACTGAAATTTTGAAATAATTTTTTTTTTGCTTCTTACGAAAATTTTGAACTTGGAAATTGATTTTTGATTATTTGCTTTTTCCTGCTTGAATTTAGTATTTTGTTTTGTTTTGCTTTGCTTTTACTAAGTTTTTCAAATTTTAAAACGTGATTAGATGCAATTTTAAGACTTGATACGATTTCGAACTCTAAATCGAAAAATATATCACTTTTTTTAAATCGAAATTTAACTTTCGAGGATTTGATTACACATACTAAATTTTAACAAATTCGAAACCAATTTCAAAATGAATGAAAATTTTTAAACGAGTCATGGATTTTTTTTTTTTTAATACAGGAATTTCTTTCAATTTTTACTTATACATATAAAATTCATTGGAAGAAAATATTTGAAAATGATTTGAAATTCGAAGATCATAAATTTTATTTTTCAGTGATTTATTTTTCTTATACGTGAATTACGAATAAAAGTAATGAATAAAAAAAATGATAATTGTTAAGAATTTATTATGTTACGTTTTAAATAATTCAGTATATTAAAAATCGTAGAAATCGAAGTTTATTGTGTTCAATTCTATGCTGTATTTTTTTATTTACGACGGGAATTTCAGGATAATCAAAATAATTTTGAATTTGAAATTTTTAATTAATATACTTTTTTTGAATAAAAATTTAACTTTAGAGGATTTATTTATACGTACTAATTTTTGTGTTTTGTCTTTTTTTTAAAAAACTGCATTTACAACAAATTTTAAAATGAATGAGAATTTTTAAGCGAGTCAGAGATTTTTTTATACATGAATTTCTTTTAACTTCCACTTATTTAAAAATCATTGTAAGAAAATGTTTGTATATTATTTCAAATTTGAAATTCAAAGTTCATAAATTTTTCTTTTCAGCGATTTATTTAACTTACTACGTGAATTACGAAAAAAAAAAACAAACTTTCCATTTTAAGTTCTAAATGATATTGACTCAAGGAATTATGTTCATAAATAAAAAAACGATCATTATTAAGAATTTGTTATGTTATGTTTTAAATAATGCAATATGCTGAAAATTATTTTATTTATGACAAAAATTTCAGGTATCAAAATAATTTAGAACATGAATCTTTAATTTATTACTTTTTTGGATTTTTATTTTGGCATTTATCGATTTATTTTTCATTTTATTTATTATTGATTAATAGAATTCAGAGAATCTTGAATGATTGTTTCAAAATCTCATTTTTTAATAAAAACCTCAGTAGAATAAAAATCTGTTAAAATTTTTTATATTTCTAATGAGAACTCCCGGATTTTATAATTTTCAACTTGAAATTCGAAATTCGATACTTTATTTTGGTCTTGACACACGTTTTTCAAGGTCATAATTAAACCTCCAACTACGCAAGGTCCAGGATTAAAAGAAGCCTTGATTATAAAATCTTGGCTCGGATTTTCAAAGCTCATATATTACAAAACAAGCAAGTTAATTATAACAAAAATATGCAACGGCCTCTCATTAAGAGCACTCAGAATCCGGGAGTAAATTATTGTAAAAAATTTTTGTTGTTTTGTTTTATTTCCGGGAAGAATTTCGCTGCTGGCACTTTCGAGAGCTTGGCTCGTTAAATGCATTTCCTTGATCGCGAACTTTGCGAGCGCATAAAACTAGGTGACGAAATAAGATGGCACGTTTTAGTGGTTTACTAGGAGTAGATTTTTAACAGGGAAATGCATCAATTTATGAATTGTAGTTTTATTATGTGGTCGTAATTTATCAAAATTTGTACTATTCGTCAATATTTTATGTTTTTAGATTTTATTAATTTTTAAGATTATCAACGATTTATTTACGATAAAACACGTTTTAATTTTGGTAAATTTTTTAAATACCGTACTGTTTCTGTGTTTTTATGAAATGTTCAAAAAAATTTTACAATATAGGAAATAATGAACATATTATGGCATTCCAGAACTTTTTGAGATTATTTATAAATATGGATTAGTATTTGGAATATTCTGGGTTTTTTTATTTTTCAAAGTTTGTAATGTTCGTCGATATTTTCTAAGGTTCTAGATTTTATTCGAAATTTCTAAGATTGTCAGAGATTTTTATACGATAAATCACTTTTTGATTTTGGAAAAATTTCTACAATCTACAAAATAATGAATATTTTATGAAATTCTTAAACTCTTTTAGATTTTTTGTATACTATGGGTAATATTTGAAATATTCGGAATTTTTTAACTCTTCATAATTTAGAGTAGGGGAGACTGGGGCAAAATGCGCAGTTTTTGATATTATTAAATTTTTGAGGCAGCATAAGGGCTGAGAGGATCTGCAAATGGCACTATATTGTAGATGTAGCTACAATTTAACCTCAGGCAACTTTAGTTCTAGTTGAACCTTATGCCTCATATATTTATTTAAAAAAAAAACGATTTTCTGCGCATTTTGCCCCACGCTGGGGCAAAATGCGCAATCGCAGAAAAATGGGGTTTTCACGAGGTTGATTGCTGAAAAATTGTGGGAAACACAAATTAAATTATTTCGCAAACAATTTCAATAAAAAACTTTTAGTTAAGAACAAAATTTGATTCTTAAAATTTTTATTTGTTAAGAACAAAAATTTTGTCAGTAGCGATCGAGTGTCCGTCGAGCAACAGAAAAGC
>JAPYZL010109633.1:0-13057 GCA_030522825.1 Platygaster orseoliae
ACAACAATGAAATTTTTCATTCAACAGCGAAATAAAAAAATACGTGTCGATTAAAATCGCTTCAAAAACATTAAAAACAATGTTAGATGTTAAAAAAAACTTTGAGTGTAAATCTGAAATGAAATGACCCATATGTATTCTCTTTGATTCTATACTTGTGAGAAGCGCTCTAACGACAGGCTCTCGCGGCATGTGCCTGAATTATACTGCGCTCCGAGCTTTCCGAGGCTCGCAACAACGGAAAAAAGTGTGTACGCATTTCTTTCTTTCTGAGCCTGAAAGTGCTTGCCCATCTTCACTAGCGGTTCAGATTTGAATGGCGATGTATCGTTCTAATATTACGATATTTTTTTTCTAAACAATAAATATCGATATTTTTAAAAATATCAACAACTCTTTTTTATCATGTAACTTGTAGAGATTTTCCGTGAGATTTAAAATCAAAACGAATGGACGGTATATTTAAAGCTTTCGTTTGTATTGACTTAGCGAGAGCCCAAAAATATGTTTTACATATATATGCGTGTACTATATTTTTTCCCATGCATGTGTAGAAGTGGTCACATCATTTTTATGGAACACAGGAACGAAACTCCCTTTTTATAGTTTTCGGAAATCAGCGAAAGTTATCAATTCAAACCAGCTGAGAACCCCTAGCAAACGCGAGGTCAGAGTAAAGTCTGACTTTTCTCTCATTCGCAGGTTTCTTGCCAATTAACCAATATTATAGCCTAATTATTGTTAAACATAAAACATAAACGATAAAATGTCAATCTACTATGCGTTTATACATTTAATAGTTGAAATTAAAAAGTATTATTTAATTTTTTTTATCGTTGTAATCGCAATAGAGATGCCAAAAACATAAAAAAAATCCTCGAAAGAATAATCAACAATTGTAAGTTTGATCCACGCATACTATATTGGAGTATTATTTTCAGACTAAAATAGAACTTTGTTCAAGAATAAATTGAAATTTTTTAGAAAAATTGTGAATTGGTCCCATTTGTCCACGTTAGAGTTTTTCTAAAGATATGCTGACGTTATATGAAATAGATCGTGATAAGATACGCAAGGTATCCTGCAGGATACATCTTGGCCATGGCGAAGATGCGTGAAAAGCTCATAGATTATAATTTTCGTAAACCTGATGAATCGTGTGAAAAATTTGTTTTTAAAGCACCAGTCGCATTTACATCCCCAGATAGCAAGCGTACGACGCATAAAAGTCGCACGTGTGCGACTTTTTTTTATTTTCTCTCACGAATGCGAGATTTGTGAACTCTCACGCTTGAGAGGCATTTGAGTCTCATATGTTGAAGCAACTGCATGCTCTGTGAGTCTCACGCGTTATTACTTCATTTTGCTATCTGGGTCCCTACAGCTTGTATCATAATATAAAATTAAGCGTAAAAATTGAAGATAACATGGTGGATTATCCATCATTACAAAAACAGGCGATAGCTTTATTTAAAAAACTTTAAAAAAGTAAAAAAAGAAGTTGTCGGATAATACAGAACAAAAAAAATTTGTCAAAGTTTTGATTTTTTTTCTTTAATCAACATAAAAAAGTTTACAATTAGTTCGATGATCATTGACAAATATCAAAATATATAACAAAACAAAAAACAATGATATAAAATCGTCGGCCAGACCATATTATATTCTTCAATTTTACTTTCATAACAAAAATACTAAATAATAATGAGAAAACGAGAGAGACTGCGGTTATGCAAGATTTCATATTTACACTAGTCCAACACGCATTGTGCCAAGAAAGTGAAGTCGAAGAATATAATATAGTAGACTGAAGATTTTATATCATTAGTTTTTATGTGTTATATTTTTAGATATTTGTCAATGATCATCGAACTAATTGTAAACCTTTTTTTTGTTGATGAAAGAAAAAAATCAAATTTCGACAAATTTTTTTTATTCTGTATTACCCCACAACTTTATTAAAGTTTTTTCAATAGGAATTGCAATTTTCACTAAATTCCATCGCTCTTAAGCACGGGTTAATTTGCTTCGATTTAGTTTGAATTTTGGCTTTCTTAATTATTTACATTTAGAAACTTTAAGGGGGGGGGGGGTGAGTCGATTGAAATTCGAAAATGTCAAAATAAAAACCGCCCTGATATATATACACTGAATATGAAAATGACGTCAGACGGTTAAAAACATGTCACTGTGTTATAACAAAGTTATATATAGTTATAAAAACGATGTGTTTCCGTCAGTTTTTGAGATATGACAATAAAAAAACATACGTATCTAATATATTTTGATCAACTAACGATAACAACAATAGAAAAATTATTGCAACTCCCTTAATGTAATGCTCTTCTAATTTTATCAACGTGCATATGGTTCGAGACATTTTCTCATCATATTTTTGTATTTTTAGATAGATATATTGTGTCAAATGCTCGAAAATCCAAAATATGTTTAGATTGTCGGTATTCTCGTAGATTACATTTTTTTTTCTTCATTAATCACTTGGTATTCAACATTTTTTGAAATTTTTTGTTCTACTTCATCGAACTCACAGGTTTGTAAACAGAATAATGTGACATAAAAACTTCATTTAAGCTTAAAAGTTATTATTTGTTGTCAGTTTCTAAGTATTATCCCAGATAGCAAAATGAAGTCATAGTGCGTGCAATATGCGGCTCACGCGTGCGAGTCGCACACGTGCGTCTTACGTGAGACGCACCTGCGTCTCACGAATTCACTCGCACACGTGCATCTCACGTGAGACGCACGTGCGTCTCACGAATGCACCCGCACACGTGCGACTTTTGTGCGTCGCACGCTTGCTATCTGGGATAATTCTAAAAACATATAGCAAAATTCCACAACTCATATGGACGAAATGGTTATGTTTCCTAAAATAATTTAATGCTTTCAAATCTATTTATTTTTTCTTAGCAGAATGCAACGCTTTTCGCTGTCTACTTTTTCTCCCACGTTACAACTATTCATCATTTTTTTTGTTGGTGCATGATTTTCTAGAGTTCATAGTTGTACTATTTCCTATTATCATTTGATATGCAACATAAAATATGGTTACTTTATTCAAATTTTTGAAGCATTTTCAACCCTCAAAACCTTTCGCTGTTAATGTGACAGCTCGAGACATCAACCATATTTTTCAGATATTTTACATCCCAAATAAAAATGAATTAGAGCACTTTTTACGATACTTCAAAATTTTTCAGAATATCTTTGGACATTGAAAAAGATGGAGCATCATCTGCCAAAGTCTGCACACAGTTCCCTAAATTTTCAAAATTTAAAAGAAAAAATCATTCATGAACTAGAGAACCTCAAACGAACCGAGTGCGAACATTGCCAGAAAAAATTCGCAACAGAAAATGATTTGGCTAAGCATATTCGAGTACACCGTGAAAAAGACTCTTTCGAATGTGATAATTGCAAAAAAAAATTATTTAAGCAAATATAGATTAATTGAACATATACGTTTGCACACTGGAGAAAAACTTCCCGAGTGTAATTATTGCAAGAAAAGATTTACTACTAAGCAGGGTCTCGATTACCATATTCTTAGTCACGCAGTAAAACTTCCTTTTTCGTGTGCAATTTGTGGAAAGGGATCACGAACAAATTATGAGCTTACTGTGCATACTCGAATTCACACTAGCGAAAAACCTTATCTGTGTATGCATTGCAAAAAACGATTTAGCCAACAATCTCATTTAAATAATCATTTGAAAACACACACTGGAGATAAACCATATAAATGTTCACATTGCGAGAAAAGATTTTCATTGAAAAGTAACCAAGAGATTCGTGAACGTACGCACACTGGAGAGAAAGCATATAAATGTTCACATTGCGAGAAAAGATTCGCAACGAAATGTAACCAAACAATGCATGAACGTACACACACTGGAGAGAAACCATATAAATGTTCACATTGCGAGAAAAAATTTACAACGAAAAATCAGCAAACGCTTCATGAACGTACGCACACTGCAGATAAACCATGTAAATGTTCACATTGCGAGAAAAGATTGACATCTAAAAGTTACCAAACGGTTCATGAACGCGTACGCACATTGGAGGAAAACCGTACCAGAACACTCTTTGAAAAAAAATTTGCAACAAAATATCTTTCAAATATTCATGAACGTATTCACACAAGAGAAAGACTTAGCTGATGCTGATATAGCGAATAAAAGTTTGCTCGCTTAGCATCAAAAAAGCATCATGCAATTAGTGTGAATGCTGAAATTTTTTGCGTGCCCATTGAGCAACAAAGAGGTACAGGCACGGGTGCTTTATGGATATAAATTTTATAATTTCAAAGATTGAACTTAAATATTCACACAACGAGATGTGATTTATTCTACAACCAATTTATTGAATATGAACTATAGAACTATAGAATAATATCGAAAAATACGAAATAAATAGCAACTAGCCGAAAAATCGGAATGTTCAACCTGATCTACATTTCTTATAATGTTGCACTGGTTGGTAATTTGGAACCTACGAGAAAATTGTTCAGTAAGGTAATATTTCTTCAATAACGATCATAGTGATATATCTTGAACTGATTCAAATATTATTATTGGTTCATAACCAGGCAAGAACAAATTAATTACTACTGGAATAAAATTTATTTACATATGAAATAATTTGGTCGTAATTTTTTATAAATGAATTTTTTTTTTCGTTTTTTTACCAACAGTCTTCATAATTTTTCTATAAAAACGTTTTTTTGGTATTTATGTTCATAATTTTCTTTCAAAATTAAAAATTTTCTAATTTTTCAAACGTAAGCAGAATGTAATAATATAGTGAAATCAAATTATGAAATCGTAAATTACCAATAGTCGTGGTTAGTAACGAAACCTTACTTATTTGTAAATTATTGGTTTTCTTCTATTAAGAAATTCAATTTTCAAGAATAAAAGAGTTTCAATTTCATTTCCGTTAACCAAATGCAATGGTTGCGATAATTTCATGTATCGGAATCCTCTGCCATTTTTCTTCAATATACATATATCACGGTTTTGTCTTGAATTATTCGACACTTTTTAAAATTTATTTATATAATAATTAGGTATCTGGCCGTCTGTAATTTAATTTATATTTCCTTAGTTTTTTATAAATAATTTGTTCTGCCCTGTTCATAACACTCATACTTAGTTAATTTAAAAAAACGTGTTGATATTCACAGAAACCAGTTTCAGCATTAAGATGAACTCGTAGGATATTCGTTGTTCCGATGAAGAAAAAAGGAGTTTTTCAGAAATGCTACCTATATTTGAAACTCGTATACATCTCATCAAGTAAAAAAATTTATCTGTGCTGTTATATATTTATCTAGAATAAAATTGTGAACAATGTACAGCAATCAAAGAACATTTTCAACTCGGAAAAAAATAAAAGGATTATGATTACATATGTGTGATTATGATGTATAGTATGATATGATTTATATTTCTTGCTTATTTGTAGTTTTCTAATTTCATATGGTTTTTTATTATTCTCAAAAATTTATAGTTATAATTGCATTTAATATCAATAACTAAATGAGAAATTTTTTTGACTTGAATAAAGTGAATAAACTTGATATTGTGTTCCACTTTTTTTTATTTCTCGTAAAACAAGAGTTTTCCTTCAAAGAGATAAAATCCCTCGTGGTTCCTCAACAACATTGCGCAATGTTGCACAATATTTCTGCACAATTTGACATAATCAAGAGCCATGCCATTGTCAAGCTCGACAGAAAGATTTTTTTCCTCCAGTTCCTCGTTTGCACAGAAAGTTTATTATATGCGTTTCCAGAACTGGGGGTTTGATGTTGGCAGTCGATTTTGTATCGATGGTTTTTCTTTATCAAATTTATACACAATCATTACGATTTCAGTAATTGCCAAAACTTGAAAGCTGAATTAAAAATATTCGATTCAACCTTTTGAGGTTGTAAAAAACTTACCAACTTGAGATAGATTCAGGCGTCCAAATTACTTTTTACATGATGAAATTTGTATATATGTGATTCAAGTTTTGTTATTATTGTACTTATAGTTTATTCTGTGTAGTCGAGATATTTTTTTGAACCATGTATACACATGTGGATTTATTGATTTTATTGTTCACCAACATAAATCGATAACTATTTATTGAATTTTTATACACGAAAAATTATACAACCGAAGAAAGGAACAAAATTCGAAGCCAGTTTTTCTGAACTTTCACAATAAAAATAATTGTAACAAAAACCAAGTACTTCGAAAAGAAGGGCAGTGAAAATCAGTATTTTACACTTTATATTGAGAATTCGTAAGTTTTTTATTGACAAATCTTTTCGTTAACAATTGCGTTTTTCATACCATAATTTTACGAAGGGAACATTCCTTGTCTCTTTTTCCACGCAGCGCCTGCACGTCGATTGTGATTGATTTGTGGATATTTTTGAACTCTCGATTTTTTGTAACAGATTTGTCTTGCGTTTTTTGATCTGTCAATTTCCCCGAAATTTCACATTTAGTATAAGAAATTCACAATTTTTCCTATAAATCATGCAAAATGAAAAAGTTGTACCATATGAAAATATTGTATTTGTTAGAATTGTACATTTATTAATTGTAATTTAACCAAAGAAAGCGCAATTGAAAGAAAAGATGGATTTTTATTTTCATTGCCTATATTTACATATTTATTCATTTATGTTTATATTTACAACATGTAAAATTTTATAAATCTATACAGATACTAAAAATACTTGAATAGCTAGCAATTTATAAAATTTTTAAGACCTGTATAGATATAATTTATTTAAAAATCTATTTAAAACTACATCAAAATACCAGGAAATCAATAAAATGGTATGAATGCTAAAGAAATATGAAAATTTATATAAGTACTGGAAATTTATGGAATACTAGATATTCTTTGAGATACTCTTTCCTTGAAAATTTATCAAACATGAAATTCTCGGTCACCAAATTCTCAAAACCTATACGACCATTTACAAAACTTATAAATCTATTAAGAAATACTAACAGTCCATTGAATATCTTAAACTATGTAGATATTATTAACTCAAATATCTTTGAAAATACTAAATATCTATTTACTATTTACTAATAGTTATATACATTTTATAATAGTAGAAAACTGAATTCTGAAAATAGGGTGTTTACTATCTGTTTTAACCTAAAAATCTTATTCTGTTTAAATCCAAAAAGCTGTAACTCGCACTTCCGGGTTATTTAGCAAAATATACTTGACTTATTTATACATAAAAGTTAACAGGCAATAAAAAAATACCCAAAACTATGCATACCTGTGGCATCTTTGTCCTTAGAAGGGACACCTGTGACGTTTCGATTCCTAGGAGGTAGCCCTTTACTTCCACTCATTTTGGCCAATCTTTTCTGTGCAGCTCTTTCTCGAAGTACAGCCGGATCTTCAACAAAGTTATTTGACTTAGATTTCGATGTTTCTTCTTCTTCCTCGGACTCATCATCATCCTCATCCTCTTTGTTGGTTGTGATATTCTTCTTTGAGCCGCTCATCCTTAATATCTGGAAAATACAATTTGGTCGTGATTCGTAGGTCTAGGATTCGAATTTCGCATCGAATGGAGTTTTTTTCTGGCTCAAAATAATTATTCACACTCATAACATTAATTATAACAATAATAATATTTCAAAATCGGTGGAAATTATTTCCAGTAAATTAGTTAGAAAATACGATTGCTGGACAATAAAGATTAGAAAGGGTGGATTGAAAAGTGTCTCAAAACCGGCAGTTTCTTTGATTGTTAGTACGAAAATTGTAATTGTAATGTAAATGTTGTGATAATTACTCTTGGAGTTGTGAATGGCCTGTCGTTTTCCACGGTGTCGTCTTGGACACTTGTTCCTATCTCGTGACTGTCGTACGTGTCGTCGTACTCATCGTCGTACTCGTCGGCGATGTAACCGTACCTTTGGTAGATATCACTGGCTTCTTTTATGTGAGACTTGTCTTCCAACATGTGTTTGAGATTTCTGTACTCTTCTTGCCTACGAATAAAAACACACTCACATTTAAATCTTCACCAAATTCCTTATTTGTATGGAAGTTTTTAAGACTTCCAAAAAGTAAAATATAAA
This sequence comes from Platygaster orseoliae, assembly GCA_030522825.1. Classification (NCBI taxonomy): domain Eukaryota; kingdom Metazoa; phylum Arthropoda; class Insecta; order Hymenoptera; family Platygastridae; genus Platygaster; species Platygaster orseoliae. Next base: position 8,139 of record JAPYZL010109633.1, read on the forward strand.
AAAGGGAAAAAAATATTATATCGAACTTACTTTTTGTCCTCGGTCGCAATAATGACTTCTTCTTCAACCATCTTACACAGGTTATCGATATTTTCATCCTGCGGCAACTGGGAATTGGATGAACATGCTGCTTCCTATGCAAATAAAAATCCAACATAAGATAAGTCTGTTATTTAAGTATTGTTGAAAATATTTAGAAATTTCAATTTTTTCGAAACAACAGAATTTCCGGCTCTAAAAATTTGTGCTTAATGATTTCTCTGACCTCTGTCTCTTCAGGAATGTAAGGCAACGTAGGATCCAAATCTGCGATATGGCTTGGCAAGGAACCTTCTAAAAAAGCGTTTATCACAGATTCGCTATTGTAGTTGTAATGCTCGAGGCACTTCTGCAGAAGAATTCACAAACTTGTCATTAATTTCTAACCTTTACTGGTCGTCAAAAAATTTCTTACCATAATGAACCCTTCTCCAAGTTCATGTAAAATTTCCTTCACTTCTGCCATGAGTTGGACCAACTTTGTTTCAGGTATTTTATTGGCTGCTTCTTGGATTTTCTGAGCATTATTGGTACCAGCCACAACAGCCTATTACAATCAATACACAAATTTTAGAAAACATGCAACGAGTCTTGAAATCAAGTTGGAAGAATGAAAAAACTTGCCTGATTGGGCACGTTGGAAGCTGTGGCGGTTTCCAATTTGGCGTGCACCGAAGACAAGATGTAATCCCGTTTGATAGTGTCACTGAAATGGTTAAATGGTTAATGAAATCGTGAATATTAGAAAAAGGGTAATCATGGCTTGATAAAAATAATACATTGCTGGGTAAAGCAGGGATAATAGTCTCATATCAGCGTCCACTGGGTACAAACGGTGATAATCCGTGACAAAAAGTTTTTCTCCTATCACGGAGGTCAATAAATTGATGAATGTGTCCACGATCTCTGCGATCTTTTCATCAGGCAAAGGTTCCCTGAAAATTTAATTTCCCTGAAAATGTTTTCTGCAGAAAACACCCGTAAGTTACGGGTTCTGAAGAATGCCAGGATAGTATTTTTATATTATTATGATGCCTAAGTCACTTCGAATCGTGACATTTAATGTGTAATTGAACAAACATAAAAATGTGAAAAATTTCAGACTTTGCCATGATTAAGTGAAATAAATAATAATTACGGAGCATCCATAATTTTTTCGACGCTCGAATACGTGATGATCCGATAGAGAGTCAAAATTTCGAGTCTTGTAACGTCCAACAATCGTTTTAACTCAATGAATTTGGCTTCGGGTTCTTTGCTGGTAACCTTTGGCAGTCGTTTGTATATTTCAGGTATTGTGTTTTCGTAAAGTGAAACTATTCTGTGGAACGAAAAGTAATGCAGTTATAAATTTCGAAAATATAAGCTTTGGCATATGTATTCAAACCAACTTATAATTGTTGAATATTAAAAATAATTTTCTTTAATTTTCTTAAAATGTTGTCGTTTGCAATAAAACTGAAAAATGTGAAAATAAGGACAACCTTATAAAACAACTTAGATTTGGAAAAAAACAGTCTTGAAGGAATTACCGATATGTGAAGTCTTCCTCGTCTAATTGTTCTATCACTTGTGGGTATACATCGTAAAAAATAGCCAACGTTGAAACAGTGTCCAAAAGATACACTATCGTTTCTTCCAGGGATGAAAGTGACATTTCTCGCGAGGCCCCCCCTCTTTCAGAAAGGTGCACTAACTCTCCCGCTAAGGGAACAGGGGAATCTTCAAATTTTTGTTCCACACTTCGAAACACCTAATATCAAAAACAACGTAGGTTAACATTACTTGAAGTCGCAGTTGAGTGAAAATCAGGTTGGAAAAAATTAGGGGTGTGCGAGATAGAGAATTTCAGAGGTCGGGATGTTTCGGGAAATTTTACATGGGGTCGGGGTGGATCCCGAAAATGTCGGGAAATCCCGAAAATACCGAAAAATCCTAAAATCTTTGAAAAGTTTGAAAAATTTGAGTAAAAACGGAAATTTCAAGAATGCCGAAATTTTCGAGAATCTACAGAATCTAGGAATTTCGAAAAATCTGTAATTCTGATAACTCTTCAACTATAGAAATTTTGGGGTTGTAGAGAAATCTCGAACATGTCAGGAAATCCTGAAAAATTCAAGAAATCCCGAAAAGTTCGGAAAATTTGAGCAATCACGAGAATTTTAAGAATCCCGAAAATTTCGGGAATCCTGAGAAATTAGGGAATCTAGAGAATTCAGAATTTCCGAAAAATAAAGTAATTTCGATAAATCCTTAATTCGAGAAATTTCGGAATTCTAGATAAATCTCAAAATGTCGGGAAATCCCGAAAATGTCGGTGATCTTTAAAAAATTCAGTAAACCCCGAAAAGTTTGGAGAATTTGAGCAATTAAGAAAATTTCGAGAATTCTGAGGAGTTTTGAAATCTAGAGAATTCAGGAGTACCGAAAAATCTAGTCATTTGTATAACTCTTCAACTGTAGCAATTTTAGGATTGTAGAGAAATCTCGAACATGTCGGGAAATCCCGAAAAATTCAAGAAACCCCGAAACGTTCCAAAAATTAAAGCAATTACGAGAGTTCGAAGAATTCCGAAAATTTCGAGAATCCTGAGAAGTTCGGGAATCTGGAGAATTCAGGATTTCCGAAAAATCTAGTAATTTCGATAAATTAACTCATATGAATCATGAAAAATGCTGCAAACTAAAATTTAGAATGGAAAACAAAATATAAGGATTTTTCAAAAAACTAAAAGTTTTAATTTCCTAAAAACATAAATTGAGCATTTGATTTCTAAAATTAAAAAAAATTTTTGTCATTTTCAATAGGAGAGACCGGGGTATTATGAGCCACTTTTTTATATGCTTTACGGACTGCTATCAAATCCAGTTTTCCTTCAAATTTCAACGCGGGATGTTGTACTATGACAAATTACCTTTCTTTTAGTTACAATAGTTTAATCGAACATCTTCGAATTGAATGATTCCCAGACGATTGCAAAAAATTTGCATTTTTTCAAGTTTCAAAAATCTCGGGGAATCTTGAGCCACTTTTAAAATTAAAAAACAACTACAACTTTTGTAAGAAAATGTTAATTTATGTCTCTGAATGGCAATATCATTATTAATTAATATGGAAAAAAGTGAAAAATGATGAAAATCAATCTGAAATGCAATGCTTGCAAGTCCAATAACTAGTGGTCATTTTGGTGCATTTCAAATAGATTGCCCAATCGCAGGCAAAGTGTTTAGTGCTTACATTTTGTACAAACAATCAGAAAGTATAATAGAACATCAAACTAATGAAATTAACTCGTTAAACGTCAAAAAATAAGTGGCTCACAACTCCCCGCCAAAAGTGGCTCACAATTCCCCGAACCCCTATTTTTACAAAATCGCCGCAAATAAATTATGCAATGCTTAATTCACGCAAAATTTTTTTTTGTTTGAAAAGCTTTAAGTCACACAAATATTATAAACATAGTTACTTGCATGGATTCACAGAGATTTGTCACAATAATAGACCTCACACGAAGTAAACTGATACTTCGAGAGCAACAAATTTTTATTTATTGTCAGAGCAAAATAACGATGTGATTGCGCACGTTCACTGATCATTAAAATATAAGCTTGTCATGAGACAATTCGATAACAGTTGTTGAAAGCTGCCATGATTTACAAGGGAAAAAAATATGGCGCTGGCTCACGATTCCCCGTGGCTCATAATACCCCGGTCTCCCCTACTTCAACATTTAATCAAATTATATCATTGAATTGATTTGATACATTAAAAAAGTTTTAAGATGTTTCTCAGTAAAAAAAATTAGTTACATGTAAAAAAAGTTTTATAAATAATTCATTTTATTTACAGGTGCAGAAATACGAGAATTCAAATATGTAACTGGACAGAATCAAATCCCAATGAAGTACAAGTTTTTTACTGAGTTTTTACTTGAATTGCTATGTGGAAAGCTATGTCTAATTGCTATGTCGAACCAGAGAAAAAAAGACATTTATATAAATGTAATTCATCTTTTTTCAAGACATACTTCAATAAACGCAAGTTAAAATCAAGCAAAGTGTAGATTGTGATTTTGGAAAAAAAATTCATGAACTGAAATTCAAATTTTGTGACAAAAATTTTGTATCTGAAAAGTGGAAATGAATTCCGATGAAGTGTAGATTATATTTTTTCTATTATTTTCTCGATACACAATTTTCATCCCAAATTTGTTGCGCAGTATTAGATAAAAACTGATGAAGTAATGAGAAAAATAGATATTAATTTGTACTTAAAAAAAAGTTGGAGATGTGTAAAAGAAATAATCTGATTAAAAACATCAACTCAAAAATCAAAAAATTTTGAACATTTAATGAATAAACAAATTTTCCAATTTTTGTTATGTAGGTTTTTTAGCGAGAAAATTATACTCCATTTTTTTATGTTTTCAGTTTCTAGTGCTTTAAATTTTATAATTTTCATATCTACACTTAGATAATTTTCAAGCATAAATTACAAAACCATGCAGTGAAATGTATAATTTTTTAACTCTCCTGAAACAAATAACTCGTTATTTATGAGTGAAAAAAATTTTGGATCTTCCCTGGTAGGTCGGCGAAACTTGAAAACAACTTGAAAACAACTTGAAAACAATGTTGTATACGATACCAATTTCATCCTTAATAGAACGTAAATGCAACTATCTCAGTCGCTCCAAAGTTGCTTGCAACTACACCGCATCGTCCCTATTTTCGATCAATTTTCACGAGTGTCTTGGCAAAACTTGTGTGCAACTTTCGTGTGACCTTAGTGCATCGTTGATGCAACCGTGAACGTTGCATCTAAGTTGCAAGCGACTGTACTGCAACCATTTGATTTAACCTGATTTTTTTGGCTGGAT
>JAPYZL010109643.1:0-11238 GCA_030522825.1 Platygaster orseoliae
AAATATTTCTGAGATTTTCATTTTGAAATATCTCGATTGAAAGATATCCGGCACACTTATGTTATGTTTCTAATGACAGATTTCTTACAAAATAGTTCTGAAAGCTGTCATTTGAAATGCTTCGTCTGAAACCTTACGGAGAGGTCAGTGAAAGTGACCAGTTACACATTTCAGTAATTTTTGTTTTGAAATGTTTCTGACAGCTTTCACGAGAAAAGTTTCATTTGAAATCTTTCAGAAACACCAATGAATATTACTACTGACATATCTCAGTGATTTTTTTTTTGAAATGTTTCTGACAGTTTTCACGGGAAAAGTTTCATTTGAAATCTTTCTGAAACACCAATGAAAATTACTAGTGACATATCTTAGTGATTTTGTTTATGAAACATTTCTGAGAGGTTCCACGGTATAGTTTTATTTGAGATCTTTCTGTAATTTCATTGGAAATTACTAGTGGAATCTTACGTTGACATTTTTTTAATATTTGTTAGAGAATATTCATGAGTGACGTTTGCGATTTGATATTTTTCCAAAAGGTCGAAGCTAAATATAGTTACGCTTGAAAACTTTTGGTTATTTTTTTGCAAACTTATACGAGGTATTTCATGAGGGAGATTTCATTCGTAATCTTAAGAATAATATGGAATTATTAATTAAAATTATAATAATAAAAATTTTTTCCATTCTCCACAGCGTCTTAATGTTATTTATGCACATGAAACGTAATAAAGACTCTCAGATATATATTTACCTATAGTATAAAAGATTCAAGTCATATTCTGTGATAAACCTTTTGCAGTGAGTTAATAAATATAAAGTTTACCGATAATTTTACTTTAAATGTTTCACTGGAATGATTCTCGTAGCATTTTAAAGAAATAAAAATGCATGTATCCCAAAAATTTGTATATTTATTATTCGCCTTAACATAAATTGTCTACTGACATGATTTTATACATTCTAGAATTACATTCGTATAATTTGAAGCATATTATATTCTTACTAACAATGTCTACATCGATCAACGTATAATTTTGTTTCCGTGTTTCAAATAATTTACAGATAAACTCTCGTACAGCATACTTACGGTTACGCTTTTTTCTTTCAATTGGTTGTGTGGAGAATAGGAAACGTCGCATACAAATTTTCGTTACCTAACTTATACGGTAATTTCATTATTTTGGCCACAATATCAGAACATGGCCAGACTCGAATGTGCGACGTCCTTTTTACAATATTAATGTGAAGTAATGATGACGAAAGTGGCTTTTGGTACAAATTTCGTAATATTTCTAATTTTCTCCCAACTACAAATGACTTGCTTTGAGATTTCAAGAAATTCACTACTTCAACCTCGGAGCCATCTGATAATTTTACAACATTATTTTTATCATCTTCGCTATTGATAATATATTGACTTGTACAAAGGCGTTTGAATTGATTATTGAAGTTGTGAAATCCACGAGGAACGATCCCATTATAATGAGGCTCACATAAATATGGTTTGTCATTCATTTTTTGCTCGACAGTTTGTGAAGTTAATTTTTTTTCCACGATTCTTCGATGGATTTGTTGTAATGGCAGCTCTCCTTTCCTAACTAATCTCTTTAATATTCCAATAAAATTCTCAAAAGGAAATGCACTGAATTCATCAAGTGGCCCATATTTCCTAACATCATCGGAAACGTGTAACAAATTGTGCACATTGTGGGAGATGAACTGTTTACCATAAAGTTCCTCGAATTCTAAAACAAATTTAGAAAGAAGTTTTTCAGCAGCATTGGCCAGTTCTTCACAACAAGAAAGAGAACGACTTGCTAAAATTGTCACAGCAACGTGTAATTTTAAAAAATGGCGGTATAAATCTTCCCGTAAGATCTTTCGCAACACTACAGGTCCCAAATAAAGCAAAAACGTTCGTAACTCGGTTGCTTTCCAAAATTTTAATTGTTTTAGACTTCGAGGTTTTCTACTGAAGTCGCATGGAATGGATTTTTTACAACTGAGTAAAAGTTCAGAGATTCGATCAACGTCCCTAGACGAAAGGCGCACTTTTTTTTTTATAGGCCCTGTAAGCCACAGTTTTAACAATTTCCGCATAACGCCTAAACAAACGAGGTGCATGTAATCGAGTGGTACATCGGAAACGAGTTTCAAAAGGGGAATTTCTTGCAAAAGTGTTTTACCAGTTTGATAATCAAAGTTATATTTGAATTGCTTGAAATCTTCATCTGTTCTTTTTCTATCACATTTTCCTGGGAAACAAACAGTACTTTCAGAATATTCCCCATGAATTTCACACTTTGTACAAGAACTGTACCCTGTGTGACCGATAATTTTCAGAATAAATGCTTTCGCGGGTGCATCACATATAATTCCTTTAATTCTAAAATTATAATGTTCCCCCTTGAAATTTACACCATCATTTACTAATTGAACAGCTTCGTTGACAAATGCACGTAAATATTCATTCGAATTACGTGGTTTCCCCTCTCCGTAAAATATTCCAATGATATCTACATCTTTGATAATGTCGTCGGCGCATAATATGGGCCACAAACATTTGGTGGTGGATTTTCCTAGATCAACACCGTCAATGTTGACCCATATATTAATATCCCTATTTTCCATTTTTCCGCATTGCTCGCGTTTCTGTAAAATATTACTTACAACAGCTTCCAGTCCATTGTGCCAATATTCTCCTTGACATAATTTTTCCACTTTGGTGGCTTGTGGTGTTTGCAAAATCGTACGCGAATCCTTCGGGAATGTAACATGAGTATGCTTATTTAAGATGTGCAAAAGGTCATCACGTGCATCTCTCGAGGCAGTGTGACGACGCATCCACTCAGCCACATCTTCGACAAAATCTTCGTCACATAGGTTCTCCTCGTGCCCAGATGAATATACGTCGTCACTAGCAGAAAATGACGTATCGGAATCGTGATTGTTATTAGTGCTGTTAGATGGGCCATCTTGTTCGTCTGGCAGTTCCCATGTTCTATCGTTGAAATCTGTAAACATGAACAAAATTGTTACATTAAAAATCACAGAAAATAGCCAGCTTATTGTATTGCAATCGGGTTTTCCCAACTTCCATAAATGTCACAATCCTGAAGGCAGGAGGGGGATATACTGTGAGCAAGAAATCATAAAAAAATTCAAAAATAACAAACGTCTACTAAATCTCCGAAAAAATGTGAAATCAAAGATATCGCTCTAATAATTTGAAAATATTGTTAGTCAATTACAGACATTGTTATTAAATTAAAGATATTAATAATAGACTATTTAGGATCAAATGACCTCAATACTAACTTTAATATATAGTTGTAATGAAGTTATAGAAATGACCAAAGTATTAATCAAAACAAAAAAAGGGATATGGAACAAGTTCTTTGGTGGTTTAAAAAAAATTTATTTGTCAGTTTTCAAAATAAAAAAAAACAGCTTTGACTTCAAGAAAAGTACAATTTAAGATTTCTTAATTTTACAAAGCTGAATGTTCGACCTATAACTAAAAAATTCCGAAACTATGCGATAAAAATTGCAAAAACTTTAATCCAAGTATAAATTTTAGACATGCATTATACAAATAAAGTTTTTATTTTCCGACAAATTTTTATTTTTTAAAGGTTTTTAATTTTTCTTAAGTTTCTCAATTTTTCGAAAATATTGATTTGTCAAACACATTATTATTTATAAATTAAAAGATGTTTTCGTTTCATCTTAAATGTTACACGAATTTTAAATTTTTCGAACAATTTTCCGGGGATATGATTTTTTGAAGAAATAGTTATTTGTGTACCGTGGCGCAATATTGCTGTTCCAAGGATAAGGACGATAATTTTTCGTCCGAGGCGCTAGCCGAGGACAGGAAAACATCGTCCTTGTCCGAGGACAGCAATTGCGCCAAGGTACACATTGTATTTTGTACGTCAACGGACGAAAACGCGAGTTGAAGCGGAGCGGAAACGAGCGTTTTCGCTCCGGCGGCGTACAAAATTATTTTCCTTCAGAGACATAATTTGTTATTTTTATATATTGCTCATTAAAAAATCAACAACAATATATTAGGAATTATAAACATTTTTCATCAAAGCTGCTAACAATTATACCAAACATTAGAAAAAAGAAACTTCAAAATCCTTCAATTTTTGGCAAACACATATGCATTAAATAAAAAATTCTTCGTGAAGCCGAAATGAACTATTTACGCCAATGAAACTATAGAGAGTTACGAATCTCTGAAAAATGTTGTTTTTTGGAAAGTCCTTATTTTCAAAAAATAATTTTCGAGCGGAATTCACCCAATTCCGCCGAATTCCACTGAATACCGTAAGACGGAATTCGGCCGTCCGCCAGGGAACTTATCTATAAATAATAAATAAATTATATAATTCATTAATTACCCAAACAAGACAGATTTTCACTCAACACTGGAGTTTGGATGACTTCACTTGTACTTCTGCAGCTTTCAGAGACCTTAGATTCCTTTGAAGAAGTTGTTTTGAAAATTGTGTCCCATTCGATTTGGGTGTGTCTACGTGCTAACCACAGCTGATATTTTCTCGAGTAAATACGAATCCTTGTTTGCTCATCATCCATATTCTCCATTGTCAATTCAAACGAGCGACTGTAAATAATTAACACAATAGAGTGCTCTATTAAGGGGTGCTTAGAAATGAAATTCAAATGTTATATAAATTTGACTCATTTTATTTATATTGCGTGAATTACTCTGAAAAAAATGTGAAATCGAAAATATTGCTTCAATAATTTGAAGATATTGTTATTCAATTACAGACATTTCAATGAAGTGTTTTGTAATTCTCACTGGGTGTGAAATAAACTTTAAATAAATCATTATCGATTTTCTCAGTCAAATAACAGAGAAAATCGATAATGATTTATTTAAAATTATAGACATTAGGATTATTTGCATATAATTATAGACATTAGTATTCAATTAAACATATTAATAATAGACTATTTAGGATCAAATTACCTCAATACTATCTTAAATATGCGAGTGAAATTGCCTGTTAAATAAATTTACTAAAGTCATAAAAAAATTTAGTATAAGTTTCTTCAAACATTAATTGCCATTTCAAGCATTACTTTGTGGCTGAAGCCCTTACAAGAAATAGAAAAATTGCATTGTAAATGGGTTAACAATTACAATTTTGTAACATTATAAAGTAAAAAATATGCATTCAAAAAAGTATCGACAATTTATTATTTATTTTTGGTGATTTCAAAAATCGAAAAACCAGTCCAAAAATCGAAAAACCAGTCGCAATTTTTAAATTTGTTCAAAAATTTTTTAATTTTCTTGTTCTAATATTCTAATATTCAATGAATATTTACTAACAACCCTACAATAAGAAAAAACTGACCTCAATTTTTTAACTGATTCGTGACACAGGTCCTCATTTCATACCACGAGATTGATGTATGTGTATCATTGCTTTTCATTATTCACAGTTTGTGTGAAGTCTCTCATGTCGAAGGTGAACATGGTGTTACAATCAGTAGACACTATGAACAAACGTATGCAAATTTTGGAGGATACGTGTAACACCAAGAATCAACCTACAGGCCCTATCCAGTAATTTTGATGCTGTTTCAATCACGACATTTACTCAGAAAATCTACCCTTAATGAGTCCTTGTACAATCAAGTGGCCAATATGAAATTAAGCGATTGTTTTCAACATCTACATATTTGTTGTTTAAAATATGTGAGATAACAATGTTGTTCAAATTAACATGTTTATCTCTAAATCATAAATAAATCATATAATTCATTAATTACCCAAATGAGACAGATTTTCACTCATCGACACTGGAGTTTGGATGACTTCACGTGTATTCCTGCATGCTTCTGCAGCTTTCACAAGTTTTCAGAAACCTTCGGTATTATATGAGCAATTCACTGCAATTCACTCAGCACAGTTCATTTCGGTAATGAAATTATTGCACAGCTCTTCGCGTGGAATTCAGCAGAATTTAGTGAGTGAAAATAAAAGAAGACGCACGTGTACAAGAAACCTTATTTTAATATGACAATTTAGAAATTACTGCAAGCAACTGAAAGTCATCACTGCAAGTTACGTAAAGTTACGTGTGTCTACGCGTGCACATGCACGTGCACATGCATGCGCACCAGCAGGCCCGTATCCAGAAATTCGTTTCAGGGGGGGGGGGCTCAAAGACGAAAATCACTAAAAAATGTGGACTTATTTGAATAAATTCAGGGGAAGGCGAATCACACATTAATCTTAAATATTATTATTTATTGTGCAAGAAAAATTTTGTTATTTTTAATAAGTTGAAGTTTAAATTTAAGATTTCGGAGGGGGCCCAGGCCCCTCCACTGGATACGTGCCTGCGCACCAGTGTATATACCCAGCTCACGCACGCACGTACGCACACACACATGCTATGTGCTTTTCCAGCTGTTCCACACAGTTTCACACTTTTCCAACACTCGTATATTATTTCCGATTTTCTAAGCGTTTTCAAGTGTAAATCACAGTGGATTTAATAATCGTTTCGCATCAAATCGCGAAATTCGGGAGAAGTTGAAAACGCAATAAAATAATTTAGTGAAAGTGTTTCTGATATCGTTGTGTACGATCGTTTTTTTAAATATTTGTCGCTATGACGAATAAAAGTTCGTCAAAAGTTTCATTCAATGTGTGTCGAATATCAAAAAACGACTTCCGCGTTCTGCTATCGACCTGGATTTCCGGAAAAGTTGCACGATTCCCACCGTCCACTGATGGAAAAATCATCGAGGAAGCATTAATTAATGAGGAGAGGCCCCAGGCCAAATGGCAGAAAATCACAATTGAAAAAATCATTTTCATACATGGTAAGATTTTAATTTACATATCATGATTTTTTTTCAGGATACCCTTTTCTGATTTTTAAAGTTGTTCATTCGAGATAACATCAACTTGAAAAACATCTTATTTATAATTTCTCCGCATGTTATTTATGAAAAATTACTAGAACGTTTTATAACATTTTTGCTTTGTATAATCCACGTTTCTATTTTTTTAATTTATATTTTATGCATGTAAAATACAATTTTTGGGTCACAAAAATTGACACGGTAATAATAAAGTAGCCAAAGTTTGATTATTATACTTTGTAGATCTAAATATTAAAAAATCAAAATGTAGGTGGTCACTTACTTTTCATGTATAATGAATGTAAGTCTGTCAATTTTGACAACTTTTTGGTTAAGAATTATTTTAATTTTCAAATTTCGAAAGACAAAAAACGGTTAAAATTTTTTTTTCCATTGTAGGCGTTTGAACATTTTCCAATGACATTGTATAATTTCTTTGTAATGAATGTAAATCATAAATTACAAGCTATCAACAAATTTACCATTCGAATTATTTTATACATTAGTCAGGAACATTTGTTGAATCTTTTTTGTAATTTTTTCAATATTGACAAATACCACGAATTTCCAACATACATTAAAAAAGTATACATATAATGTGGTATATACTATTTACTAATAAAACAATGTTTTCATTATTCTAGCAACTTACATCGAAGCGAAGGGCAAATTGAAAATTATACAGGAAGCATCGGATTTAGAATCTGGAATTGACGACGAACAATTGAAAAAAACTCGAGCTAAGCGTCGAAAGAAGATTGTATCAGAGTCTTCGGAAGGTAGCACTGACAATTCAGAGAATGAGCCAGAGGAGGAGTTGTCTGACGAAAGCGTTTGCTCAGTGAGCAAATTTCGTGGTACTCCGTACGAAAACACAACATGCGATCCACTTGATCGCACGCAACAAAATAGTGGTGAGTAAATTTTGAAAATGATCACAGTATTTTTCTAACATCAGCAATAGCTCATCATTTTTGGTTAGCATCTATTTGTCAATTCTTACATTTTTTATTATCTTAGATATAATTGTTATAAGCTGAAGTTGATACATTGCTCAAAAATATTTCCATCGCTAACAGGAAAAATTCGGTTCAAATGTATATACTATTACCATCGAAATCATTATTATAGACACATGATTCTTCAAAAAAAAATATTCCTGAGCACTTATTCATGAGTGTATAATCTTTTTTTACAATATAGCAAAAAATATTTTGAAAGTCAGGGAACCTGTAGAATCATACTTTTTTCATTATTATACATGATTGTTGGCACAATTGGTTCTACATTGTCTTTTTCACATCCTGTAGAAATGTGATGTAATGAAATATAAATTTCAATGTCCTTAATTAATTTATTTAATTATGTATGTCATTTATTAATTTATTTAATTATCTATGGCATAAATAATTAGCAATTTCTGAAGCTTATTGAAATTTTATTTCATCAATTTGCTTAAATCACAATTTACGTAGGTACTACAACTTTTATTGAATAAAAATTTGATCAATTATTCATCATTGATTTATTTATTTCTGTAGTTGTTATGTAGAATAATTTTTTCTATTATAAATGTAAATTTATTAATTATTTATTCAGTTAACAAATTTGGTTAGTCAATTTCCTGTTCAATTTTTTGTCTTTTATTCCAACAGTTGACATTTCAACCCCATTTGGTCCTTTTAGACATAATTACATAAAAATGAATAGATAAATACAGTGAATATGATCTGTACATAAAAACGATCAAAATAACCCTCACTTCAGCTGTGTGAAATTTAACTTTTTTTTTAAAGAAAAATAGTCAAAGTTATTGAAAGCTGTAAACGTGCAAAATTAATTCATGTAATGAAACATGTAATTTGTACAATTCGCAAGTACATTACCACATACTATGCAGATCGATTGTTGAAAACAATATATTTTGACAATGAATGTGCATCATATCTACATCATATCTACTTGCGCACTGCACAACTTACATAATTTATGTAATGGATCTATTTTGTACTTTTTGATGTATTTCATTCTTCAAATTTCAATATTTATTAATTATTGTTGTAATCAATTTATGCAGTGTAATGTATGTATTTCGTTAAAATGTCTGGTAAATGATTTTGTGTTGATAATTATATACGCGATTTTTTTTGTCTTGCAAAAGACGCATTTTCAGACCACTCTTATGATGGGGGAGAACTAACAAAAAGCAATGTACAGCCCACAAGATCGGTGACCAGCGAAACCTCGGATAGTACCTTAAAGTCGCTGTTAGGTAATTATAATTATTTTCAAGAGCATTTTCATTGAAGGGGGTCAATGTCACGAGCCCGAAGTGCCACAAACCACATACAAAATGTAACAGCAGTCATTTTTTGTAATTTTCAGTGCATTTTCAGTGGGTTCCAAATACAGTTTGTATTTTAAATATAGAAAGAGCAAGTTCTAATATTCAATGAATATTTACTAACAACCCTGCAATAAGAAAAAACTGACCTCAATTTTTTAACTGATTCGTGACACAGGTCCTCATTTCATACCAGTCGAAGGTTTCGAGGCTTTTGAGGAAAAATTGAAAACGGAAAGCTTCCGAGTTCATGTGGTTTGTATTTTCTATTTTTGCGATAGCATTATTATATTGTACATCTTTCCTCATACATTTTCATATTATTTCCAATTACGTCATACAATATATAACAACAGAATAGTGAAAATTTTGATTTTTCCTGTAATGTTCATTGCATACTTCCAAATATCATAATAGAACTAAATTTTTAAATTAAGATTTAATAATTCTTGTTCGAAAATGTTTCTTGCTTTTTCATATACTCTTTGTGAAATTCAAACTATACTCATTATTTCACCTATAATTTAAGTAATATTAAAAAACTAAAAAAAGGGCTACTTTTAATCTATATAACTATATATATAACTTTTTATCTATATTTTGTGTAATTTTTTTGTTCATATGTTTCAGTCTCAATTCATGAAAACAATTGGAGGCACGGACACCCATGACCTAGTCCACAATATACTTGGACGATTTATGTCTAATGAATTAGCTGATCGCTTTAATGTTGAAGGGAGGAACATAAAGAAAAAGGATGATCAAGGAAACGACGCGTCAAAAAAAAAAGCATTCGCAAAAACCCTTCTTTACAAATGCATTATTCGTAAGAAAATTTGTTCAACAATGCCTAAACTGCAGTTGCCGTAATGATAATGTAACTGACATATTTTCGATTGTTTTATTTTAGGTGCTGCCCGTCTTCATAGAAAAGACATTGACGAGCGAGCTCTAAAATCGAAAACTGTCGGTACGTGGCTGTCCAGCGCGAAACTTCGAATGTCAAGGGAAAAGTAAGAAATAAATTTCGTCCGCAATATGATAAAAGTAAGCGTACCACTCTTAAGAAATGATTGATTTTTTTGTTTCAGAACTAAAAATGACAAAAAACAACAACAAAACACCCCCGCACTTTTGGAAACCTTTGATATTTAAAAAATATGTCACAAGCTCACATTTTTATGTAAAAAAGCAATATTCAATAATTGATTGAAAAATTGATGAAATGATTGAAAGCATTCAATAAATTTTTGAAAAATGGAATAGGTTGTTTTCCTTTTTTTGTAGGATCATCTTCACTTTGGTTTTATATTTTGGTATTTATTATGGTCAAATTAAAATCCTTATATAAAATTAACATTATTTCCAGCATTATGGGAAATTGCACAAATATCCTTATAACATGTTACTTATTTTTAGGTTAATATTAAATATTAAAAATAATAAAATTATTTTTCAATATCTACTCAACTATTAGAGAATTCATCAGAATGAAAAGATTAATTTTACTATTTAAAAATGGTTCTGAGCTACTTTACAAATTGAAATGGTCTCAGAAATTATCCTTCCATTATATACAATAATATAGCATATAAAAAGTTTCTGTCAAAATAATATATATCTTTTTACTATAGGGCATAAAAGACTAACATATATTTCAGAAACGTTGGTAAAATATCTCGGTAATTAATATTGGTAAAGAAGAATTGGCAAAATCGTATAAAACATGAATGACCTAATGATTTATAAATTATGTGGTCATAATTATAAAAAATATTTGATATTAAAAATATATCTGCAAAATTAATACTGCAGAAGTATTTTATACTGAAACTTTTCGATTCATTTCAAGGAGCTTTCAGCATTAGTACATAGTAAGTTAGCAGAATTATATCTGAGAGGTGTCACATGTCAGTTCCCGAAATGTATTATTGTTAAATATCTGATACCTAACATTGCAAGGAAATGAG
>JAPYZL010109647.1:0-11335 GCA_030522825.1 Platygaster orseoliae
AATTAATTCATTGATCAATGAATTACTTAAATATATTGGAATTATTTGGCTCTGGGTGATCGATACCTTTTTTTAAAATTATTTTTTATTAAAAACATGTATGTTGCATTAATGCTCCACGCAAGGAACATGGTGTAACATTAATGCACCACGCAAGGAACATGAGTGTTACATTAATGCGTCACGAAAGGAACATGAGTGTTACATTCGTGTGGCACAAGCAGAACATTAATGTTACATTCATGGCGAGACTAATGCTACATGAATGTCGCATACATGTTGAACATGAGTGTTACATTAATGTTTTGCACTCATGTTGCATGAATGTTACCGGCGTGTATCCTAGACATATGTTGCATGAATGTTCCATGAATGTTAGCATGAGTGTTCCATTCATGCCCATTAATGTAGCACATGTGCAACACGCATGCTGCATACGATTTACATTAAATATTGTATTTATGTTACATTAATGTCTTTTTTTCACGGGTATTTATTTAAATTCGTTTGTGAATTTTGTAATTTCGGGAAATTCCAAAATTCAAAAACGAATTTATGTGAATTCTTCTATGTGATTCACTACTAAAATAAATGAGTTACCAATTATGTTCATATTCATATAATATTGCATTTTTCAATAATTTGGCCGTGTTTTTTTACCAACTGAATAGTTTCTTTTTATTAATAATCGTATATTTTGAGTCTTTTTTTGATTTTCTCTTTTTGAAACAAAAAAAAACGTTATAAGTGTTTGATAATTTATACAGTTATAAATTATTAATGATTTTACATCAAAAAGAAGCGCTACTTCGTCATACAAAGCTGAAATTAAAAACAAAAAAACATAGTCTTCCCATTTTCGTCAGGGAAGATCAAGATCCGTCAAAGCTGCTACACATACATGTTAAACATTGTAAATAATTTGCAAATTAAACTAAGAACTATTTAAAAAATGTTTGTTACATAGATCACGAATTTTAATAGCTTAATTACATATTAAGAGGCCACGGAAGATGTTTTGTTTGCATCCTTCTTCCTCTCAGCCGGCTTCCGTTCTACGTGTCTCATTCACAGTTCAGCATTTTCTGTGTCCTCTTAAATTTGACTTGTAAGTGTCAAAAAATAAATTAGCGATAATCAGAAAGTTACTACGATAGATTGAGGCCAGTCGTGCAATATTAATTTTTGACTTAATGTTTACTCATGTTATTTTTAAAGAGGTGTATGTAACCATGGGATGATATCTTGCCTGAAAGGTATTAACATCGAATTATTTATGTTATTGCTGCAACTTTTTACCGTTATTAAATTTAATCATTTTCAGAAAAGAGCATGATATTACAGAAATTATGTAGACTTTAATACTGGTTTTAAAATCCATGTATAACAGACGACGATCATAAAAATTATATACCATACATCAATAAAAAACTGATGTAACCTGTCACCAGAAATTAAAATTATGATGGTGTCAAGAAAACAGTTTTGACAAGCAAGTTGATAAATTAGTATTCTAATTATTTTTTACAGAACTCATCCTTTTTGTGCATATATTGTATATCTTTATTGCTTTTCTACGTTTTTTTCAAAGATATACCCATCAGAAAAATAACAGTCATAAATTATAGAATAATTTTGTGAAACAACGAAATCTTCAAGTGTATGAAGCCAAGTGTGTCATTAAAATATTTTTCGACAATAGTCAAATTTTACACTTTATAGATAAGGAAAGCACTACTTTTGGAAACATTTATTTAAATGATTAATGTCAATGTGATCATTAAAAATAATTATAGGTTTAAGTTATAGGTAGTTTTATTCGAGAATGAATTTTTTATCATGTGTAGAAAAATTATATTTGAGTATAGGTGATCCTATAGGAGCGCATGCTTCCATGTACCTGTCAGAAACTTTATCTACTTTTGTATCTCGACTGCATAATTTATTTTCCATAAACTGAGACTTGAATTGTTGCGTTTGTACATAAATAAAAATAATATATACCATTATTTATGAAATGATTTACATAATTTATTGTATCGAGTTTATGCGAAAAAATGCGAAATATTTATTATTATGCTCAGATAACTATTTTAATTCAAATTGTTAACTTACTACTACCACGTTCATTCCGAATCGATTTTATTGTCAATAAATATGGTCATTAGCGATTGATTTTTAACATGAATTCGAAATTAAAATGATAAATATGTAACATAAAATTATGTATAATATCTGAATTGATTGTTGAGATATTGCGAGGGTCACGGTTTATTTATTAATAATTATCGTATCTTTGTAAAATTTTGTAAAAAAATGTCAAAAATGTTTGCGGACATATTTAATTGTAAAGTTTGATTCAATAAAAGTCGGAACACAGCAGTTGTATGTTTGAAAGTTTATTATCGCAATTACTGTGTTGAAAGACTTGAAAGTAAATACATTTTTATTGATTGAATAATTATAATTTATGAGAAATAATTATTACTTGAAATTAACGAAAACTCTGAGTTTCATACTTTTGTCATTAATAATATCTTATTATTGAACGTGTGTATATTGAGTATATATAATAAAAATTGTCATTTATTAATATTAAATAATCAGTGTCTTTTGGTATATAATATAATATATGTAATACTACTATATGGCTAGTCAAGGAAATTTTAAGTAACGAATAATCAATTTTTAAATTAAAAAATAACGGATTTTATATAAGTAAAACTGTTTTTCAGTAAACGGATTGACACTTTTGTAATCAGTGGATTCATACTGATTCACATCTATAAAATATTAATATATAGATCATTGATATAAGAAATTCGAAGTATAGTTTAAACATTATTATTAAGTTTAAAAAACTTAATATACACCCTATCGGCCTGCGACTTACGTTCACCAACGTTGGTGAACGTTGGTGAACGTTGACGAACATAAATAAAGTTTTTCATCAATTCCCCGTCAAAAAATTAAGCAGAAAACGATGCTATAGGTCACTTAGGATCGCTCTGCAACTTAATCGTACAAAAAATATAAATAAATTTAAAAAAAATTAAAATCATATGACAATACGAAAAGTCAGTCCGTGTCACTCGGTATTTTACCACTGCTTTTCGTATTGTCATATGATTTAAATTTTTTTCAAATTTGTTAATATTTTTTGTACTATTAAGTTGCAGAGCGATCCTAAATGACCTACAGCATCATTTTTTGCTTAACTTTTTGACGGGGAATTGATGAAAAACTTGATTTACGTTCGTCAACGTTCACCAACGTTCACCAACGTTGGTGAACGTAAATCGCAGGCCGATAGGGCAGTTGAAAGTAACAAAATTTTTACAATGGACAAAAATGAATTATAGTTTTGATAACTGCCATTTATTAATCTTTTACATCACTATTCATAAAACTTTAAAAAAGATCGATATTTTTATCGGAGAACTAACTTAGGAAAGAAACTTATAATTTTTACAATTGTCTCGAAGCTGACACCGATTTTATACATAATAACAGATGCTATAATTATCGCTAAGATACATGCTACTATTGAAATTATGTACATTGTATCAGGTGGTAATATATTGTAGTTATCTTTATTTTTTATTGTTGTTGTTTTGCGTTTCCGTCTGTAAGTTACTACTTTTCTTCTTCGGCTGCTTCTTCTGCTGATTTTTTTTGAGTTGTTGTTGTTGTGGGTTTCCGTCTGTGAGTTACTACACTCTAAATATGAATCAGTCAAATATGACTGCAAAACTGAAAATCAGTCAAACTTGACTGGCAGAATCTGTCAGATCAACAGAAGAATCTGTTATCATCGAAAATGACTGAATTTTCTTTCATGTGCACAGATTAAATCCCATTTATGTGTCATTTGAGTGACTGAAAAACCAGTTGATCTAACTGAAAAATCATTGACTTACGACTGAAATAATCTGTCGTTACATCTAGATAATGCAGGAAAATGAAAACTAGTCTTTTCGCAATCGATTCTTTTTATTAAACATTACACGTCATTACGTTACAAATTATGTAAGGTCAATAACGTTTTGACCTACGATGCCTTCTAGTTTTTCACCCAGGTCTTCAGTATTTAATTTGTTCAAGTCACCACCGACATTAGGTGACATTTTTCACTCATCTGTAAATTTACACAAAATAAATTTAAGTATTTCTGTACCAAAAAAAAAATCACACATTTTTGAACTATATTTTACTATACAAGATATTGTCAAATATTTCTTTTAAACAAAAAATCAAGCCATCGCTCGATTTAACCTCAAAATTTTACATCTGATTGTCCCAACTTAAAACAAACTTAGAATTTCTATAATAATCAACAATAACTCACCAGAATTAGAGATGCTCTGTTGCTTCGATGTGAACAACAATTCATATTTCTACTACGTTCTTTTTTACGTATTTCCCTCTTTTTTTTACACAACCACGCCAAACATCTATTTTCTGTAATACGTCCTTTGTCCCAACTTCTCACTTGCAGTCTTTTGCGGTGACTCGCGTCGCACAATTCTCACGCGCAAGCGCACTGACTGACAGATTGACTGATACATCTCTGTCAGTGCAATGAAAATTACAGATCTTTCAGTTAAATAATTTTTGATATATTGAATCTGTTAACCTTAACTTATCCATCTGTCGGTTAGGCGAAAATAACAGATGTTTCATTCAAATCATGACTAACAGATTCAATCAGTTATATTTTGACTAATTCAGATTTAGAGAGTACTTTTCTTTTTCGGCTGTTTCTTCGATTAGTCTTTTTAGCAGCAGATTTTTTTTTAGTTGTCTTTTTTTTTGTTGCGTCTATTATTTGTAATTGGTTAATGATTAGTTGCGGTAGTCCGACGTCTCTTCGTTCTTATATTGGTATTTTTTGTTGAATTCGGAAAATTTTCCGTACTCCTATTTCTTATGGCAATAGAGACATCGTTTGCAGTATTTGTTTTCGGTGATGTTTCATGTGAACTTTACTCAATTTGAGTCAAGTTACTGCAACTGTATATTGTTGTTTCAAATTGACGTTCGTAATGTTTTTCATCGACTGTATCTTGGTAAATTTTGTTCACTGAATTACCATTTGTATCTGCACAGTACAGTTAAAGGTTTAATTACATATCACGTCCGAACAAAAAACATTCAAATACGTACTTTCATTACAAATCAAACCATAGGAATGAAGTTAGAGCAGTACTTCGAGTTGAGATAAGGTCGAATAAATTTTAATAACGGCAAAAATATATAAAAAGAAGGTCTCATAAAAAAACAGAAGGTGAATATGTATAATACTAAAAAAGGTTAATAATTATCAATATAAAAAAAGTTTTTCAATGTATTCCCTGATTCATTTTTATTAACGAGAGATACATAGTTTTTATTCATACAAAACGGTAAAATCAAATTATTTCTGGTTCAACAGCTGTTGAACTGTTACATCATTATCAAGTTTTTCGTTAATAAATTCAATTGATTGAGATTCTCTAAAACTGCCACTTGAACTGTTTATCAAATAATTTCTGAATTTTTTTATGGTTTCTGATGGATGATCGAAGTCATGGGCTGGTTCGGGATCACGTCGATTTTTAGCGCTGCCACCATCTAAGCCTTTCGGACCATTCTCTTTCTTTCCCTTGACTACAAATTTGGAATCAATATGTATTCTAGATCCTAATAATTCATTATCCCACTTAAACAGTTCCATGCGTCTAAATTGCTTCACTGCTGCATTACCGCCTTCTCCCCCACGTCCGGGTACATCTGAGCTACGTGCAACAAAAGTTGTGCACAATTGTCTCAAAAATCCTCATGGTATTTATATCCTTGTTTATCACAATAGTTCCTCATGCAGTTTCTATGTAAAGGTCTTAACTGAAGGCAGGAAGCAATTTTGGCGTATAGATCAGAACGAAAAAGTTCCTTTGTACTATTCTTTCCGTTAGAACCTGCAAATGATGAATAACGCATGTTCAACACCATACAAACATGATATATTTTTATAACATTGGTTCAAAAACCAAAGTAACTTTTTCACCATTTGCGCCGCGTCCACCATTCCCACCAACAGATGAAATAGTCAATTTCTCTCCGTTCAGAAACATACTACCAATGCCTAAAAAGTTCCCACCTTTTTTTCCAGAGTTACCTGCTTCACCATCGTGTTCCGTTAAACAATCCTTATCGCAATCATCAGCATTTTCTTTGCTTTTGCCGTCAGAGCCTCTTAATAAGATCGATTGGGAGTCTATTACAGTCCATACTGATGACATGATTGCCATGCTCAAATCAGTACCAGTTTTTTTAACAGAGCTATCAATGATAACAGAAATAGAAGCGAAAATCTCAATAGATCTAGCATTCCGGAAACATGTTTCATCAGAGATAAGTTGAGTCATCCTGATGACTGTGCCTATGACAGTCATCACATTCCCTTCTGAGCATATAATCATCGGTTTTTCAACGAATGATGAGAGAACTGTTTTCAATTTTTTTTTCTTCTTCGAGTTTAAATGCACATCTTTCAGAAAGGTAATTTTCTTGACATTTTCCGGGACGAACGATGAAAGTTAATTCATCTATCTAACGATGAAATTTCAACCAAATTGTTTCAATCTATTTTTGCCTGCAAAGTCATCGCGGATTTTTGTTGAATCTCCAGGAAATCGACAATTTGTTTACGCTTAGCACTTATGTAAATGAGTAAGTCGGTACGTGCAGAAAAATACTCGTTTAATTTTATTGAAAACTTTCCGTAGACTTCTATTACAAAATATGATACATTCGCATGAAATTTTTATATGTTTGTGCTATTGTTTTTCGGTGTGCTTATAAACATGTCTTGAGATGAAAATCAATGATACGTAGATTTATTCATTATTACTGCATTCTGAAATAGGAAGTTAAAATACAGATCTAATATTTTTTCTAATTCAAACACATAAGTTCAGTTCGGAAGGTTTTAATTGTGAATTTTTTTGAATTTGTCGAAATGTATTCATGTAAATTTAAGTTTTGAGACACTCTAAAACTGTGGATAAATAAATATAGAGATAGTATCAATTATTTGTATTAATAATTATATTATCTTGTGATTTCCCTGTCATAATATCTAAGTATTGCTAAAAATATCTACTCCTAAATGATGCAGGAATATTCTCAAGCATCATCATTACTGTGCTCATCATTTAATATATAGGGTTTTCCAAAGTCAATAATCAATATTTTAGGAGTTTATCGTTTATTACATTCTGAGACAATTTTTCCTTTGCAATTTTTTACAAAACTTGAAATTAAAGAAGATATCCGAATTTGAAATTTAACCTATAAACGCGTTCTTACGAGGAGGGGAAATAAAAATCACAGACTAAAATTTACATTTTTTCTGCATATTTTTCTGATTAGAAGGGTCCTTTGCAGTTTTTAAAAAAACTTAAAATCAAAACAGGTATTCGAGTTTGAAATCTGAGAAATCTGATTTGTTGAAACTTTCAACTTGAATATTATTTTTAAATTTGAGTTTTGTGAAAAGTGACGAAGGACTTTTGAACTCAGGGAAATTGTAGTAAATTTTAGTCCATAGTTTTTATTTCTACTCGTAAGAGCACATTTATTAGTCAAATTTAAAACTTGCATATCTTTTTCGATTTTGATATTTGTGAAAAATGGCAAAGAAAAAATTAACTTCGAATTTCACAAACTATAAGACCCTTTACTATTAATTACGGACTTTGGAACACCCTGTATAATATTATATTAAGCATAAACAACAGGTTATTTTTAATCACAATTATGTTTTACGTATATCTTATTCGTGATACCAATACGATAAAGATGCTACCTATTCTTCAGAAAATATAGATTTTTATATTTCCTGAAAACGTACTAATTTTCAAATACATGTCATTTTCCGAATTTTTTTTATTTAGAGTATTTTCCTCGGATTGACAATAAATTTACAGAATCTATCAGTATGCATAAATTCGATAAAATTATTGTATTCTCAACTTACAAAAAATGTTCTTATACAATTTGATCAATATATTTATAGTACAAACATTGTAAAACGTAGATCTTTAAATGTCGAAGTAGGAAAATAAAAGCTTTTTGGAGTTTAATCTTGTAACGAATTTTTTAAGATATTATTAAGAATATTCATTCAAAATAATATATTTTTGATAAATATATATTTAACAATGTCGCATAGTTTTTAAGCTAGTATTAAATTCAGTTATGGTAAATTTTATATCCGTTGACACGTTTTTACTCAATAATTGATAATGAAAACTCACTGTATTATTTTAGGTTCCGTTTATTATTGACACTTGGCTTGTTATGATTATCTGTATGAACATAGATGCGCACATTCGTGCGCATACACATAAGTACACATAAGTACACACGTAGCCCATGATTGGCCCACTCGACCGACCAATCCCGACGCATCACAAGAATCCATAGACACAACAGTAAAATTTGAAATATTAATTCTGTTGCAGGTATACTATATTCTCATGAAGGCTAACTCACAAAACAATTGCTTTTCTATTTAAAAGTTGTATACAGTTAATCAGTTTTCTATGTCAAAAAAAATCATTCTACGAAAATGCTAATTGAAACATTTTCAATTATTAATTCATAATCAAAATTAATAACATAATTGCACTTATAATCAAGTTTCTCGTTCAGTATTCTTGAAGTGATACAACTTTTTTCTCCGTTTATCACAGATTCGGTCATTTTTTGAAGAATTGCCCTATGATATTAATATGTATATTTTCAATCAACAGATATTTCATTTCAGGAATGATTCGTTTATTGATTTCAATTTACAAATGATTTTTAATAGTCATCGAATTTTTCAAGTTCCAGTATGGCTTTGAAGTTACATAAATATTTCTGTAAAATTGTAAATAACTATCGTTCTATCCTCATTTTATCTCTGAATTATGAAAATGGTTTTACAAAAGAACTAATTACTTTTGTAGTCATTTATTGACATTATCTTTTTACTTGACTACCATTGACGTATTTTCATAATTTTTGCAAACATTTGGACTGGTAAAAATGATCGATAACAATGTTCGTTACTTTTAAGAATTATGTTAAATGGATAGAGATCATTTAACATACATATTTATACCTCTGTTTTAGTTTTTTACGATGAATCGTGAACTTAAAAATGTTCAAGTATGACTAAAAAATGAATATTACACTTTGTTTTTTATTACTAGTGAAATCTTGCGTTAATTCGGTTACGTCGCTTTTACAAAACCTTAAGTCAATTTCGATCTTAGGCAAAAATAGCAATCCGTGAATTCAAGAAAAAAACTTATAATATTTGCAAGTAAAAATTGTGTAGAAAAAAATTTCAGTTACAGCAAAAACATGTAAATTAAAAAAGCTCTATAACGTACAGTAAGAATATTTTAAATAGTACTTAAAAAAGGTTTTAATTTATATTTCGCAACAAATATGTTTTTGAATAAACTAGTCGACCCATTTTATTTTGTTCTTTTCATTATTCTGAAAATAGACAACTTTTATTCAATTAAAAATGTGATAGCAAATCATTCCTGTTTAATGAGATGTTGAACCGTTTCAGCATTATCGTGTTTCTCAACAATAAATTTTCTTGTTTGGGATTCACTAAAACTGCCACTTAGACTGTTTATTAAATAATTTCTGAATTTTTTAATGGTTTCTGATGGATGATCAAAATCGTGAGATTGTTCAGGTTCACGTCGATTTTTAGCGCTGCCACCGTCTAAGCCTCTCGGACCGTACTCGATCATTTCGTCCGCTACTACTTGACGATGAAGTCCTAAATCATTTCAATCTGTGTGGAAGATATTATGATCCCAAGTAAACAATTTTGTGCGTCGGAATTGCTTCACTGCTGCATTACCGCCTTCTCCCCCCCTTCCGTGACTACCTGATGTACCTGCAATAAAAATAGGACACAATTTCCTGAATGACATAGAGACCATAGAGTAATAAGTCAAAATCAGCTATGAATAATGCTTGAACAGAATAATTTTTTGGAAATCGAACTGGTGCTACTGCTGGGTAAAAATAGAATGCACGGCGCATCTGCTTGTAACTGTATTGGAAGTGAAAATAATAGAACATTACATTTCTGTTCATTGCATGAAAATCTACATCTACAGAAATGGACATTTTTTATGTAATCACTATCAGGAACGCAAATTTCGTTCCAATCAATAAAATATAAACTGGGATAGTGTATAATTGCTACTTGCCATCGTGGCTGTCGTCGTTGGTACGAGACTTTTTATCCAACTCAATTACATTGATGCGCCCTTCTTTACCGCCGTAGCCTCCTACACCGACATGACCACTACGGCCATCATTTGTTCCAAAGAAACCTTTCACCCAGAACGTGAAGTCAAAACCACCTTGATTCTCATTGTACTTATAGCCTTATTCATCACAATAGTTCCTCATGCAAGTCCGATGTAAAGGAATTACCCAGATAGCAAGCGTGCGACGCACAAAAGTCGCACGTGTGCGGGTTCATCGTGAGATGCGCATATGCGTCTCACGTGAGACGCACGTGTGCGGGTGCATCGTGAGACGCACGTGTGCCACTTTTTTGTATTTTCTCTCACGAATGCGAGTCATCTGAGGCTCACGCGTGCGAGATATGTGAACTTTCACGCGTGAGAGATATTTGAGTCGCATATTGCACGCACTATGACTTCATTTTGCTATCTGGATACATGAAAGCAGTCATGAAATACAGTGTACGGATCACCATGAAAATTTGAAAATTTGGCTTGGAACCATCCACTCCATGAGGATCTGCAAATAATAAGAAACTCCTTTAGAGCACCATACGAACATACAACAATTTTGATACATCCCTACTGAAAATGAAATTCTCATGTTATTCTCATTTTAATCTCACGTCAAATCGGATATGAGATCTGATATGAGATCTCATGTCTCACGTGAGATCTTATATGAGATCAGACACTAGTTTTCAGCGGCCAATTGCTGGTGTCATATCTCATGTAAGATCTTACGTTAGAAATTGGCCGCAGAGAACTTGTGCCAGAACTTATATCAGATCTCATATCAAATCTGATATGAGATTAAGGTGAGAATTTCATTTTCAGTAGGGATTACATCAAGAACCAAAGTACTTTTTCCACCATTTGCTCTACATTCACCATTCCCGCCAACGGATGAAATAGTCAATTCTTCCCGTTCCGAAACACATTACCGATGCCGAGAAAGTTGCCACCTGTTTCTCCAGGGTAACCTGTTTCACCATCGTGTTCCGTTAAACAATCCTTATCGC
>JAPYZL010109662.1:0-18045 GCA_030522825.1 Platygaster orseoliae
CTCTCGCTGATTTTATGACTGCTCGGAAAGAGGCCTGCGTCACGCGTTTCATCGTAAGCGGCCACTCGAACACATACATGGAAAAAAATATTGTATGTTTCATGGGAGGAATGTGATTCAACTCGCGCGCTTGGGCACTCGCTGCCACTCATGCCCAAATGCTCGCTCGTAGAATCATTCCATTCCTCCCTTGTAGCATAAATATCTATTTATGCACTTTTAACCTCATAGTCTTACATTTGGACGAGCTTTTAGATTAGATTGCATAAAATATTGTATGCGACTTAGTGCAAGTGTCGAATTATGCGAAGAAGATGGTTCAAGCCCGAGGCGAAGCCGAGAGTTTGAATCATCTTCGCAAAATTCGACACTTGCATTTAGTTGCATAATATGCTATTTTTTATTTGATTTTTAATTTCAGGCCTGTCACAGTAATCAAGGACCTTCGGGACTACAAGTTCATTTCAAACGTCGAGGACAAGCTAGGGTAGATTAAACAAATTGACATGGAAAAAAGAATTCGCTGAATCAGCAAAAAAATGTGCTGTTTCAATACGACTTGTCAGAATAAATTTTTTTTGTAGCAGTCGCTCATTTTTTTGTTGCCTAAATATACATTTTACATCCCTTATGACGTCACTTTCCTGTCCCAGAACCGAAAAATCAACTTGTCGGCCCGGGACGCAAAAAAATTGACGTTATGAGGCATGTAAAAATTGTGTACAACTCTCGAAGGACAATATACCTCCAAGAGGCACACAATGTATTTTTTTTTTGTTTTTTGTTGCATTGCAATAGCACTATGAGAAAAACTATCAATTATTGAGCTTATACGCTCAAAGTTGACCATCGTTTCAAACGCTCAAGCTTGAGCGAATACGATCAAGTTCAGCTTAACGCTCACGGTTGAGCGTTTGAAATGATGGTCAATTTCAAGCGTATATGTTCATGTTGAGCGTAACGATCAACATTAAGATTTAAAATAATTTTTTCAAATCAAGGGTATGCGCTCCCGTGCAAAAAAATTGCCATACACAAATTTTTACTAAACAAACTGTTAATAAGCACAATATAAATCATGAATTAATATTCACGGTAATTGCCTATAGACGCGTCATATACTTACCAGATAAAAAACTGCCTCCAACTAGATTCGAACTTAGGTCCTCCGAATTAAACCCTGCACCCGATACCACAAGGCCATCTTCGGTATAGCTTAATAAAATAATTTTGTCTATTGTGAATGCTAAGGAGTAACCATATTTAATAATTGTGTAAGCCTGTTATCGAAATGTAGTTGAACACACTGCGCAACAAAAGTTGGGTCGAAAAATATAATTTATTGATTAATTTATTCCCTAAGAAATTTTTTTTTTGTTAGCTAGTTAAAGTTTGTAATTAACAATTATAGTTAATAATTCTTAATTCGCCAATTTTAACATTTTTTTTGAATAAGAAAAGAGGAATTTTTTTTCATGTCGCAAAATGGCTAAATTCCATTCCCTATAGTGAAAAATGAAATATTAACCCTTCGCACCGCAGGAATCGCTGAGCGTTTTTTTTCTCCGGGTTTTATGAGCTCCTAGCTAGTATATTCATTTTCTTCGATCGTAATCTCTGATTTGTTTTTCCAATCCAATGCACTAATTGAGTAATTTCGAACACGAAAAACTACAAGATTTTAACAAAAATGAGTTTTGAATATGGGAAATGAAAATAGAATTTTTTTTTCGAATTTATATTTTCTTACAGAAAGAACAAAGTACTGTATTTAGAAACTGTTGATTTGTCCATATCAATATAATTATCTCGGAATCAATGAATTTCGTCATCTTGAAAAGATGAACCTTCAGAATAAAATGAATAGACTAGGATCTTAAAAACCTGGAGGAAAGCAAACGCTCACGGATATTCCTGCAGTGCGACAAGGGTCAATAAGTCATTTGTCGAGGCAATTTAATTAGTTATTGTCATTTTCGCAGCTGACGATTTTTCAGACGAAATAATATGAAAAATGAATTCCGCGACATGAAAATATGATATTTCTTTTTTTATTACGAAAAAATAATAAAATTAGCGATTTCAGAATTATTAACTATAATTTTTTACAACAAGCCTTATCAAGCTGACAGAAAAAATCTTTTGGAAATATATTTATCAGGGCTACTACTATCGATGTTGGTAGTCGAATTTATGATTATTTTTTCAGTGTTGCTGAGTGTCATTTAAAAAGAATTCAAAACAGATGAATAATACATAAACACAGTGATCAGTCAGATAATTCACAAATATTCAATTTTCAAAGTTGTTCAATTGTTGTGAAGTATTCACGTGAAGGACCTAAGTTC
The DNA here is from genome assembly GCA_030522825.1 of Platygaster orseoliae. Classification (NCBI taxonomy): domain Eukaryota; kingdom Metazoa; phylum Arthropoda; class Insecta; order Hymenoptera; family Platygastridae; genus Platygaster; species Platygaster orseoliae. The sequence goes on from JAPYZL010109662.1 coordinate 2,349, forward strand.
GAATCCGGTCGCAGTAGCAAGTTTTTTTCTGAATATGTAATGTGTCTATCTAGGTTGATAGTAAACGTTCAAAGTAGATCGTAAACATCTGACACTTCAGCGTTTATGTCCAACATTAAGCGTGTACTTCCAATTTTCTAGCATTTATGTTTATGTTCAGCGTAGATGCTCGACGTTGAGCATCAACGCTGAATAGTTGAGCGTGTACTACTAACTGTTCAGCGTTTCTGTTCAATGATTAGCATAGATGCTCGACGTAGAGCACCAACACTAAACAGTTAAGCGTGTACTGCCAACTGTTTAGCGTTTATGTTCAACGTTGAGCGTGGATGCTCGACGTTGAGCATATATGCTCTATGTTGTGTGTAAACGCTCGTTATTGAAAATATATACTGAAAATTCAGCAAATATTCTCTAAAATCGGCGTATACTCTTAATAATTGAGAGTTTTTTTCATAAGGGTATCCTTATAAATTAAGAATTTTTAAGAATTGATTCACATTTTCTATCTTGATCGATACATCCAAAAATATAACTTTCCACTAAAACCAACTTTTGAAATCCTTAAAAACTAAATCTACAGAAATCTGAAAAATACACAGAAAAAAAGATTTGCTGTACCATCAAAAAGATATGCTGTTAGAATAGAACTCGACAGAACGAATTTTTTTGCAGCAGAAGCTAGCTTTTCTGTTGCCTCAACAAATTTTTTTTCTGCCAGAGCACAATCATTATGCATGAAATTCTATTGCATATTATTTGTAATTTGCTGACAAAAAGAATTGTTCAGGCAACAAGAAAATAAGCTACTGCTGCAGACAAATTCGTTATATCAAGTTGTGTTAAAACAGTACTTTTTTTTGTGGATAAAGCGAATCTTTTTTTTCTTGTACTTTCTTGAGATAGTTATTGTGATTATTTTGTTCTGAATTTTTTTGTATCTGGAGGTACACAAAAAAATGACGATTTTCTCATACCAATTCAATTAAATATAGTAGGATTTGGTATATCTTCAGATTTTTTTCATACTTAATTGTTGAAGAAATGATTTTTTCAGGGTTATTATGCTCAACCAGGCCTAGGCAGAGTGTTTCGAGAGGTAAGCTTAAACAACATCCTATAGTAATGAATTATTATATAATCTTTTTTGCAGATGTTTTTGGCGTTTACTTTGTTCTTCTGGATTCTTTTACAGTTAAGTCAGTGCCGGCCTTAGGGGTGGCCAACCTGGGCCACCGTAGAAGGCCTCACTTTAGAAGGGCCTCGTGCTTTAAAAAAAAACTACAAAAATCGACGATAAACTCTGACAGTAGTAACACAAAAAAATTGTCAACAATTTTTTCCTTCCAAATTTTTTTTTATACTGATGACTTTTTTTTGTGGCCTCGCAAAAGGTTCCCTGTACAAGGCCTCGTGTTAGAGAAGGCCGGCACTGAGTTTTATGAGTTCGAGTTTCGTTTATAAAATTTTCATAATATTTTTTCTATTTGATACATGTTTTTTTTAGGGTTTCGCTCAACCATGTCAAGGCAGAGTGTTTCAAGAGGTCAGTTTATTCAATATTATATTGAAGAATTGCATATTGTCATTATGATAAAAAAAATCAAAAACAAGTTAAGCATCAAAAATCAGTTTAAGTCTTTTTTAAATCGGCAAATTTCAATGAAATTTCTGAATTTTTAAAAAGTAAATATTTAATGAACAATATTAGAAAATTTTTTAAATTGAAATACTTTGTACATATTTCAAAGATAGCAGCTATTCGTTTTAGAAAATTCGCAGAATTCTTTGAATTTCAGAATAAGTGTGAAAATTTTGTAATTTCCGAAAAATTTAATAATCTTTAAAATTAGAAGAACTCGTGATACTTTCGAAACTTCGTTAAATCAAAAAATATTTCATTGTATGTAGACAATTAATGAGCTGTAAAATTTAAATAGAAATCTTTATTTTGAAAACTGATGCACGTCAAAAAAAGTGCTGAAAACAAGTTTTTCCTACTGAGAGTAAATAACGCGGATATTAAAAAGTAACTACGTGGGAAATCTAGTTAGAGACAGTAATTTAGTACGCAAATTTAATCAAGAGCAAAATCTGAATAAGAAATACGTAAGCTCTAGCATTAAGAAAGTTTATACTTTCAATGTTTAATTTTATTTCTGGCGAAATACTAGTGACGAATTATTAATTCAAAGCTTTCTTTATACTTGGACGAAGTAGCTCGGTTACTATCAAGCAACGCTGAGCGATAGTATAAGTATAACTTTGCTCGCTTACAAGTAACCGGGTTATTTGTAAGGTAACGCGTACCGCGTACGCGTAACCGCGTACCACGGTTTCTTTGGAACCGTCATTTACTTACTGCAAAAAAGCATCCAAGCACTTGAAATCGGTAATACGAAATAGAAAAATAAATTGGATATTAATTTTAATTATTTTATGAAAGTAATTTCATGTTACGGATGCTATCATAATTTAAATTAATCTGTTTACGTTCGCTGCTTCAGAAATACATTGGAACATCATTATTATAATTTTACTATCGCTTGGGTTCGAACCCTGTACATTCGCATTACAAACGCTTGCATTTAACCTAATTCGCAACCCTACGCACATAACAGAGGAATGAAAATAAGAACCTACTTTATCTACACGTATATTTCACGGTGTAAATTATGTAAATATTACTTTATTTATTCACATTTATTTAGCTTTCATACGTACAGAAATTCAGCAATGTAAGGGAGCGGTGAAGAAGTAGAAAAAATGGAAATTTGAATTTTTATACATGCTTACATATACATATGTGTATGTGTATTTTTTCCTATAACCTGTATTTTCGTTATGAGACGATTTGTCTTCTTAAAAACCCTTAAAATGATTAAAATCTACTCGAGACGATCTTCAGAAAAAATTAATGCATATCAGAATTAGAAAATCCAAAAATTCTAAAAATCATTGTAAAACTATTACAAATGAATGTAAAATAAGTTAAAATAATGAAAGTCGAAAAGTAACAGAAAATGAATAACGTAAAACTGTGCACTGAGAGAAAAGCACAACACTGGTTATTGCGGTCAACAACAATGGTTATTGCGGACTTGAATTTTGATGAAAAATTGACTTTCCACAACAGTCAGTGTTATGTCCACAACAATGATTGTTGTGCTCTACAACACTCTCTATTGCGGTCCACAACAATACAGATACAACAGTGACTGTCGCGCGCCGAAACAGTCATTATTGCGGGCCGCAATAATGATTATGGTGCGCCACCAAACTCATTGTTGCGGGCCGCAACATTCAGTGTGGTGGGCTGCAATATTAAAATTTCGCGCTCCACTACACTCACTGTTGCGGAGCGTGATAATCATTGGTGCCACCCACAACACTGAGTGTGTTGGTGCGCGAAATCATTTGTTTTTCCCGCTGACATAATAACCACAACGCGATTCCGATTTGTCATCTATAAGCGATTGTTTCCCATTGATTCGTTGATTTGTTTTCATTGTTTTTTCGAGTGCGCGCAAAATAAATCAAAAGTTATTGGAAAACCTGCAAAGATGGCGAATACAAGTATTCCAGCCCGGAACAATGAGTGAGGTGGCGCACCATTATAATTATTGCGCGACAGTCACTGTTGTATCTGTATTGTTGTGGACCGCAACAGTGAGTGTTGTGGAGCACAACAATCATTGTTGTGGACATAACACTGACTGTTGTGGAAAGCCAATTTCTCGTCAAAATTCAAGTCTGCAATAACCATTGTTGCGGACCGCAATAACCAGTGCTGTGCTTTTCTCTCAGTGTGTCATTTCTTCAAATCTCGAAGAAATTAAAAGAATTTTCCACTAGCAGTAGGAATTACGCATGCGTATGAACTTTGCTACCCATCTGCCTGAAATACGATATTTTCGTTTCTCGAAACAGGCCTGAAATTTATTATTTTTGATGTATGAGTGGCGAAAATAATATTATAAAATTGAATAATGTTATATGTATAATTAAATATCATAGATGATTTTGGTCACAATGAAATTGATCAGTCGATATAATGCATTGCACTTACGAAGTTGTCTGCAAATACATTATAGCATTTTTATCGCATGATTTAACTTACTCGAAAAACTAAAAAAATTTGCATGAAAAAATCTTGAACAACCGCCTCTTATCTTTTTCTTTTGGTTACATAAGTTATTGACTGATTTCGAGCATATTTCTAAGAAAGAGAAATCGAGGGACTTATACCTAAGAGGAAAGTTTCTTGTGCTCATTGTCAGTAACGCTAGTTTCTTTTTCAGTTGGAAGCAACAAGGTATTGAGCACAAGCAAGTGTATGCCTTTAATCAAAATGTTAGTTCTACTTACTGGAAATTAATCCTACAAATAATCAGGAACGTGATTAGTTCAGACTACGTAACATAAGTTATTCAATAGATGCGAGTGCATTTCAAGTAAAGGGAAATCAAAGCACTTTTACTAAGCGGGTAGGCTTCTTCTTAAAAGTAACGCTAGTTGATTTTCGGAGTGGTTCGATAAGAAGCAATCAATTACTGACTATGTGTAACTTTGTGCTTCTTGCCAACGAATGAGTTGCAGTTATTAGTGAGCTCTCTCACTAAGAATCAAAACACTAGAATGCTCGTAGTCAATCACTCGTGTTATACTGGGTGTCCGGAAGTCGCCGTATAAGCGGAAATCCATGGATTCCTTATAAAATTTTAAGATGATTTTTCCTTTACCACTTTTTACAAAACTCAAAATTCAAAAAGTTATTCAAGTTTGAAATTTAACCAATAAATGCACTTTTTCGAGGAGTGGAGATGAAAACCACGAACCAAACTTTACCTAAATTTTTCTCATATTTTTCTGAGTTAAAAAGTCCTTTGTCACTTTTCGCAAAACTCAAAATCAAAAAAGATATTCTAGTTAGAAGTTTCGACCAATCAGATTTCTCATATTTCAAACTCGAATATTTTTTTTGATTTCGAGTTTTGCGAAAAGTGGCAAAGGACGTTTTTACTCAGAAAAATATGAGAAAAATTTTAGTAAAGTTTGGTTCGTGGTTTTCATCTCCACTCCTCGAAAAAGAACATTTATTTGTTAAATTTCAAACTTAAATATAATAACTTTTTAAATTTTGAGTTTTGTAAAAAGTGGTAAAGGAAAAATCGTCTTAGAATTTTATAAGGAATCCATGGTTTTTCGCTTATACGGCGACTTGCGACTTCCGGACACCCAGTATAATAGTTGCAAGCACATTTTACACAAAGAAAAACCAAGTTACTTGTTCTAAACGAGCGAGTTCCTCCAACTCAGTAACGTGAGTTGCATTTTTAAGCTCTTCGATTTAAAGAAAGAGATCACTGAGTACAAATGCGTGCGTGATCTTAATCAACACGCAAGTCACTGCTATCAAGCAGAAAGTTGCTTATTGAAGATAAGCAATGCTTTCGAATTAACTTGAATTACTATTTACTACTAATAAGAGACAGAAGTGCTCCAGCGGAGTAATTTCTTACTGAATTATAGTAATTTTTTGACCAAACAATGAAAAATAACTTGTTTGAGTAACGAGTTACTTAGTTTAAACACTCTCTTTTTTACGTGTGGAAATCGATGCAATTTCGCTTTATTACTTGTGGATTTGTAATTTTCTTCATTCATAATTAATTTTGTTCTATTTTATTAACTCTGTTCTCAAGTACTTTTCTGACCTACTAATTGATGGGTGATATAAATAAATATACATTATTAATTTATAGTAATAGAGATTTATATAGGTATCAGTAATGTTAACAAACCGAAAAAATCAATCATTTTTGGCTATCGCGTATAACCCTACAGATATATGTCTTAAATTTATATGTACTGTATTATCCACGAACGGCTCCTCCAATGTTTGTAAATATTTCAAACCAAACGTACTAAAATCATAAAAGAAATTATAGATTAACAAACATAAAATTCAGCATTACGTTTCTCTGTAGAAAAATGTGAATCTTACTTTTTGATATTTAAACTTCTAATTGTTTCCAAATTATCATCAAAGTCTTCAGAAAATGAAATAAAAATACACCCCTAACATTTTCTATCCATAGCTTTTTTGTGAAACGTGGTTACTATGACTATCTTTACTTTAGTTTTCAATTGTAGGTCTACTATAATATTCCTCGATCAAGACAATTACAAGTTAACTTCAAACGCGAAGGACGACCTAGGGTAAATTTTACAAAATAATGAATAGTTGTGTGAAGATAATGATTTAGTTAATTTTCCAGAGGCCTTCGACAGCAAGCCAGGATAATAATTTTATGAGATCATTAATAAGACGGCCTCCATGGTTTCCGACTGACCATGTATGTATGTAAAAAATCTCATTTTTTTCTTCTTTAATTTTTCAGGACATTACTACGAACAGAAACAGTTACTTCAAGTATTTAAAAAAATAAGGCATAATTCACCAATTTATAATATGTCTAGCTTACTTCATCCTGAATACCTCAATTTTCGATTTTTTTTTTTTCTATATTAAATTGTTTTGACGTAGAACTACGTCTTTCTCCACGGTTTTCTATAGTAGGAAGTAAATAGCTATGCAACGGCAACGGCACCGCTAAGGGGGGGGGGTGGTAAATAGCTATGCAACGGCTACGCTCTGGGGGGCGGGGGGTAAATAGCTATGCATCGGCAAGGCTTTACTATTATTACGGCAACGCTTTACATCACAAATTTGGATTTCAAAAGGCAATAATTTCGTTCAAATTTTGAAAGTTTTGAGTTATTTGATGAAAATTACATATCGTTATTCAAATTTAATATATTTTTCAACGACAACTATGAACATGAGAAACAAATGAAAATTTGTTATGTAAAGATTAAAAGGTTGGTGTTTAGACAAATAGTACATTTAAAGTAAGTAATAAGAAATTTTTCGAAAATGAAAAATTAGAAATATCTGTGGAATAATATTTAAAATTAGGAAGAAGGTAAATTATTTTATTCTACATCATTAAATGAAAAATATGGAAAATTATTATATTCGTTTCTGAGAAAATTTTTATTCATAAATTTGAATAAGTTTAAGATGTAAAAATAAATTTAAAAATGTTATAAAATTAGAAAAAATTATAAGAATATTTATGAGAGGAAAATTTTTAAATATGATTTGGATTAATGGGAAATTTTATAAAGAAAAAATATCTTGTAAAATAAAAAAAGGTTATTCATAAAAATTATTTTCTTAGAAATATATTTAGTTTCTTAAAACGAAAGTTGATAATATTATAATCATATTTTAAAGTTAATTGAAGTTAATTAAATTTTCTTTGTTGGAAGTAGTTTTTAAGATGAAAATGATTGTCGTAGTTCTACGTAACGGCACAGAATATCTGTGCCTCGTCTAACAAGGAGACCTCACCATTGGTCACAGGCTTTGAATAATGGCATATTTGCTGTCGTGTAGAGGGACCTTAGTAAAACACAGACATGCCGAAATTTTCGGCGAATGAGAGAAATGACCTTGTTTTTTCGCGATTTTCTATTTTCGTGTTGAGAAAGATAAAAAACATCTATTTTTTAATTTCACTTACTATTACTATATTTTGAATATTGTTATACTATAATATTAGTTTTTGAATGCAATAGGGGGGATTTAAAGTTACTCCATTCAGCAGTTAAGAGAAATATTCCATGTATTTCAAGAAATATATTAGCGTTCAATACAATCGAAATGTTTGATGATACAGAGAAACAAAAATGAAGACCACAATAAGCGCAACGCAAAAATTCTTGCAGTCTTCAGTTTCGCATTTGATGTGTCCTTTAAAACCAAGGCAGTATTGAGTTAGTGTAATAAAGCTTTGAGAGTGTTCATTGGAGTAGCCAGCTCGGTACCATGCATATTTCAAGAATTCTTGGAACCGTGGTGCTTAGCATTGGAACCAGAACAAATCCAAAATGCTGAGCAAATTCTTGCGTACTCCTAATACGAAATCATTCAACTGCCAAAACATTCTACTCCTATTTTGCAGCCAGCGGATTTATATTTCAATTGACCATTTAAAGATTTTATTCGTAAAGTTTGTGGGAAAATTCGCTGGCAGCATAATGATTTCTTATTAGGAGTACGCAAAAATTTGCTCAGCATTTTGGATTTGCTCTGGTTCCAATGCTAAGCACCACGGTTCCAAGATTCTTGAAATATGCATGGTACCGAGCTGGCTACTCCAATGAACACTCTCAAAGCTTTATGACACCAGCTCAATACTGCCTTGGTTTTAAAGGACACATTAAATGTGAAACTGAAGACTGCAAGAATTTTTGTTTTATGCGTTGCGCTTATTGTAGTCTTCATTTTTGTTTCTCTGATATCATCAAACATCTCGATTGTATTGAACGCTAAGATATTTCTTGAAATACATGGAATATTTCTCTTAACTGCTGAATGGAGTAACTTTGAATCCCCCCTATTGCAATCAAAAACTAATATTATAGTATAACAATATTCAGAATATAGTAATAGTATGTAAAAAAAAAGGGGGGGTTTTTGATCTCTCTTAACACGAAAATAGAAAACAGCGAAAAAATAAGGTCATTTCTCCCATTCGCCGAAAATTTTGGCATGTCTGTGTATTACTAAGGTCCCTCTACACGACAGCAAATATGCCATTATTCAGAGCCTGTGACCCATTGTGAGGTCTCCTTGTATGTTTTTATTTTTTTTAACTTCTACTTTTCACATTACAGAATAAAGATGATTCTAATGGTAACGACGATGATGTAAGTAATTAACAAAGTTTTTTTGAAATTATTTTGCAAAATTTAAAAGTCATTTTTAAATTTCCTCCTTTTCTTATTATAGGATCATCTCAAGGAACTTCCACACATCACTTCAGAAGTCGTAAGGATAAGCTATTTAAAAAAATAATCATTTTGTCATAAAAATCTCTGAAATTCAAAATTTTTTATCAACAAAAAGTTTTAACTAGTCGAATTACGACTATGATTTTTATGAAGAATCAACGTAATCAAAAATGTTAAAAGTTATTTTAAATCGTGTTTTTTATTTTAGGAAATGCATCCATGGGGGAAAGCAGAATCTCCACCTGTACGACTTTGATTGCCCTCAATAATTTTTATCTTTCATGTAACTCCGCAACTTTTTAGAAAAATCACTTATCCTCTTAAATGACTTGATTGGTGATAAAAAATTTTTTTGTATATAACAGAAAAATTGATTTTTGTTTCAGAGTTTAACTCTAAAAGCAGGATCATCATCTGTGAGTACATGACAAATTTTTGTTTATTTCTGTCCAAAAATCACTAGTGTACAAACATATTGCCCACGATATCTCATTATGGTTTTCCTTTTTACTTCGGCCTTATAAATACGAAAATGACATTCAAACATTTTATAATGATAGCGTTTTCAAGATATAAATTTTTGAATTTCTTTTTTACATTGTGAGAGTTGTTATGACGTTATGAAGTATATTTGGAGTTTTAACCAAAGAGTTTGCATAGAAAAACACTCAAATTCAAATGTATTATATTCTCTACAACTTTTATTAACAAAATTTGTAGATCCCTTTAGTATTTCAAAAGCCAGCGAAATAAATAATTTGAAAAATTCTGATTTTTTAGCGAATATCGAGGTTCTCAATTCACGTACCGTCCTGTGTGGAATACAAATCACGGATATAAGTTTGTTTTTATTTTTTTAACGAAACAATGATACTTTAGTAAAAAAATGAGTTACTTTTCATCAATATCCATGGATAAATGATGGAATAATGAATTTTCGGATTAAAAAACTTATACGCAGATTTTAATGATTACAATGTTTCATGCTGCTTGTATTATATGACTTGGAATTAAACATTGAGAACTCTTAAATTCTTTCAAAATTATACAAATAAATGAAAACAATCGTGGCTTTTTCGTCGCTTTTTGTTGCTTCTGTAGTCCGTTTCTTAAACGAGAGACCAAGTGTAGTCGCACAACACGGCTTCATCCCAGAATCCCAGAAGCCGTGATACCGCCAATGCATAATTTTCATTTGTTGGTGGAAACGTTCTCCATGCTCATCACTTACGTCATCCAAATTATCCGGGAAAAATTTCAAATGTGATTGAAGGAAATGGATTTTCAAGCTCATGTGCACGTCTGTTGAAAAAAAAAAAAAAAAAAAAGAGAATAAGAATAAAAAATGCACCTTACAGCAATAAAATAAAATCAATTAATATATTTCATGAAGAATAACTTCCTCATTGCTACGTAGTTTTTCAGAAAATTATCAATAATATTCTTGTAATTCGGACTATTATTATTTCCAAGAAAATTGGTACCCACCAGTTTAAAAGAATTCCACGCTGCAGCTTCAACAGGTGACAAAAGTGTTGTAAATTTTTTGTCTTTCAGTAACTTTTTGATGTCTGGGCCTGCAAAGACGCCTTCTTTGATCTTAGCATACGAAAGATGCGTGAAAATTGATCGTAAATAAGCAAAAGCTTCCCCTTCTTTATCCAGTTTTTTAGCGAAGTTTTAAATGAGTCGCGGTGTAATGTGCAGTGCAGGAAGAATGATGTTTTCTCTTTTCATGATTGGATCATATTTAATATTGGCTTCACCCATTAGGATATTAGTTCTTACTGGCCATTCCTTCTTCTTGTAATGTAGGACATCTGCGCGGCTATCCCACAAGCAAAGAAAACATCGATATTTGATATAGCCTCCTTGCATCCCACACAACATAGCGACAACTTTTAAGTCACAGCAAATTTTCCATTCATATTTTTTGTAATTGAAGCACTAAAGCAATTTGACCATTGTTTCGTATGTTTCTTTAGTGTTAACAACATGTGCTAAATTGCTATTGGAATCGATGGCTTTTTATTCCCATTGTGCAAAAGAACTGCCTTCAAACTTTCTTTGCTACTGTCGATAAATAACCGTCATTCACTGGGATTATGAGCTTCATTAAGCTCCTCAAATAAACTCGAAATATCGTTGCAGAAGCAAATTTGGTCTTTTTTCGTGAAATACTTGGTGTAAGATACGTGTTAGTTCCTGTACATCGTAGTTTTTACACCAGCAGCCAAAAAGCCATATTGTTTCATGCGAGATGCCAATAACTCTGATTTTTCTTTCGTGAGTTCTAAATCTCGCGCCAAGTCGTTAGGTTTTGGTTGAGATAAAAGCGATTCTTGCTCCATCTATGATTCTCAGTCACTTCCACAAAAACTAGCGGTATCTTCTGACAACTCAACATTTCTGACAACCGTATCAGGGCACACTTAATATGGTACATCACTCGAATGAGCAGTGGGAAAAATCACTGATGTTACTTGGGTGTAATTCTATTTCAAACTTTTTCCTAAGCCAGTCTTTTTGCTAAGGCAGTAGTAGCGATCAGCTGCATAACAAAATGGCCTTCTCCAAATTATTGGCGTGTCGAATTTCATGTATTGGCTATAGTAAAAACATATCATTGATTACACAGAACGAGAAAATTTATGAAAAAAAAAAATACAAATCAATACCTGTCACCAGCAACCCATTTGCTGAGTCTTGATTAGGATAGAACACATAGAAACTTTAGTGCCCATGAATCAGTGACATTTGGTGACATTCCAAAGTAATGCTGATAAATTTTCTGTAGTGCATCAGTGAATTTTTTAATATTTTTTTTAACCATAAATTTTCCGCACATATTGCAGAAATCGTTCGTTTTGTTTACGCAATTAAACTCTCGACTTCTCTTACTCATCATGCGAAGGTTAATTAAATATAAAAATATCGTTTCATTTACATTACTTCCCGAAGAAAAGAACACCAATGAGAATAGCTCAACTTATTTTGTTTGCAAATCAAATTGACTTTCGATACTCACATGTTTTGGAAAGTGACACATTTTAATACTATAAGAAACAAAAAAAAGTTGAATATAACTTAAATCCGAAGTTAGGCTTTCCAATACAGTAAATTATATCTCTGTCATTTGTTTATGAAATTTTATCAATAATAGCTCAATTTTGTTATGAAAGTATCAGTGTTTCATTCGAGTCTTGAAAAATGACTTATATTTGCGATTTCTACTCTGCTTAGGACGATATGTGAACTGAGACCTCGAAATCGACCAAAAAACCTGAATTTTCTACTTGTTTCGATTGCTAGCATCTGAAATGCTCAAACAATCTGGAAACATTGTTGATAAAAGCTGAAGCAGATATAATAACTCCAAATTTGAGTGCTTGATAAGATGAATCGGTCAACAAAAACTACAAATATGATAAAAACACTGCAACAACTCTGAGAATGCATGAAAAAATTTTTGTAGATTGATTTTTTCAAAACGTTGCCATAAAAAAACATTTGATAGTTATTTTCATGCTCACTTAACTTACATACATAGAAAAAACATTACGAGATATCGTGAGCAGAAATAATTTTTTTTTTTTTGTAAACTAGTAAAATATTCATAACTCAATGAACACGTTCCTATGGGTTGAAGATGGACGAGACAAAAACGGAAATATTTAGTATAATAATTTTATCCATTGAAAAATTAACATTTATTCTATCAAATGAATTTTGATCATTAATATTCATGTTTCAGATCAAATTCGTCAAAGGAGATTTGACAAAAACAAAGGTTATCTAATGATAATACCCATTTTTTACTGAAATCTCATTTTTCGTTGAAGATTTACATAAAAATTCAAATCATAAAATATAATCAATATTAGACTTACACTTGAAAAATTGTTTTGATTGGTATCATTTCGGAAAATATCCTTTCAACTTTTGTTTTTCAGAAATCTGTAGTTGAATTAGCTAAATTCGATGAAAATCTCATAGATTACTTTCTATTATATATTCCTTATAATAATTATGTGGATTTTGATGACCGTTTTTTAGCTGAAACCTTTCATTGCAGATCAATTTCGACCCTAAAGATATTATGAAATGGGTAATTTCTAATGTTTTTATTTATAACTAGCATTTTACAACACCTTGAAAAATATATTTAAATTTTGAAAATGAAGAACAAATTATGATTGGATGATAAAGTTGCATATGATACAATAAATGCAATAAATTTCCAAATTATTGTAAGCTAACTAAGTTCTAGCGTAATTTTCGGAAAATCGTTCGAGGTCGAAAACTTTCTAATTTTTTTAAACGTTTCAAAATTATCATTAACTGTGTGTATTAAAAAATTTTTCTGCAAATTTTTCAATGCCAAGTTGGTTTCTTCTATTATTTTAGTATTTAAAACATGTAGGGGAGACTGGGGCAAAATGCGTAGTTTTTGATAATATTAAATTTTTGAGGCAGCATAAGGGCTAAGAGGATCTGCAAATAGCACTATATTGTAGGCCACACATGTGGCTACAATTTAGCCTCAAGCAACTTTAGTTCTAGTTGAACTTAATGCCTTATATGTTGATTAAAAAAAAAAACGATTTTTTGCGCATTTTTCCCCACGCTGGGGTAAAATGCGCAATCTGTGGGGCAAAATGATTAATTTATATAATCGCGATTTTAACGAGATTGATTGCTGAAAAATTGTGAGAAACAGAAAATAAATGATTTCATAAACAATTTCAATAAAAATTTTTTTGTTAAGAACAAAATAAGAATTTTTAAAATTTTTTCTTGTTAAGAACAAAAATTTTGTGAGTAGCGAGCGAGTGTCCATCGAGCAACAGAGAAGCGTTTCGACGCGCGATTTGCAGACATTTCCTCGCAGACAGCCTTGCACGCTTCGAATACTTTTCCACCATCAATCCCCTCTGTTTTGCGAACATAAACACGAACCATGATGAAAAAAAAGGAAAAAGAAACAAACAAAATAAACAAATTTAATAAGAGTTCGTTGTTTGACAAAAATTGAAAAAAAAGGTCGTCAAACTTTCAAATTTCATTTCAAAAAGAAGTGTTGAAAAAAGGAGGGTTTTTCAGGCGCGTAAGCAGAAAAAATTTTCGGGAGGGGGGGGAGGGTTTGTTGAATTAAATTTTTAATTCTGTGAACGATTTTTAAAAGTCTTCAAAAAATGCACAATTTTTCGACATTTCGGGGAGGGTTTGAACCCCTGAAACCCCCCCTGCGTACGCCCCTGGGGTTTTACAAGTTAGGGAACTTGAACTCTACCTGCATCATATTTAGGTTTTGCTGTTTAAAAGTGACACACCATCTTTTTTTGCTCATCACCAGGGGTCTAGCACAGTGTATCCCAACGCATTAAGAGCTTTTCTGCCACTAACGCTGACGACTCACACATGCAGGTCCCTGTGAGCTGCATGTATATGCGAGTTCTCAGCGTTAGTGGCAGAAAATTCGAGGCCCCGTCCCATTCCCCTGCTTATCACATTTTTCCAGAAATTGTTTGGGGGCCCCGGGGCACCGCCCCGGCCTCGATCCGACCCTGGGTATAGAAGCAATTTGTCGAAGAAAAAAGTCGAAAACAACAAAAAAGTGTAATTTTTTTAATAATCCCATTAATTAATACTTCAGCCTCTGTATCGGGCCCTTTCCAGGATTTCCATAATCGATTCTAGAAATACATATTTTATAATAACAATTTTTCTCCTTAAAACACTTATTTAAATCAAAAAAAATTTGTTTACTTATGAACTAATATAAATAAATGATAATCAAAACTCCTTTCTTCTTTCTCGCATTGAAGCCGATACGTTAACATTTGATTAAAAACGATCGTTGTTAATTATTTCAAACAAATATAGTCATCGTCGTAAATGGGTTTAACATTTTCCCTCCAAAATTGAAGACGAGTGAGTTATCACTATTGATTTCAAAAAGGAGTATAAATAAAAAGTGTCGCATGAGGTATCGACGACAACTGGCAATCAGTTTAAAAAAACTCTAATATAATCAACCGTTCATCAAAAACCATAAATACCCCGGCTAGAAAAGTGACTAGGAGAGCCACGTCACTGCCTAGGCCCTGTTCAGATTTTCCTAACAATGGTTTTCTCAAACGGGGCCTGTTCAGTTCTTCCCTTAACTAAGTTTTCACAATCAGGCCCTGGTCGGGGTCTCCCTTAAAAGGACTTGTCTATTAAGGCTCAGATGTTCCTCAAAAGAAGATACCCCTGAATAGGCCCTAGAAAGATTTTCCTTTGAAGAGATTTTCCTGAATAGGCTATGGTCAGGTTTTTCTTGGAAAAAGTTTCTCCGAATGGGCTCTTGTCAGGTTCTTTTTGGAAGGAGTTTCCCTGAATGTGCTCTAGTCAAGTATTTCCCAAGATAATTTTCTCTGACAAGGAAGGTACGCGAAGTGTCCCCCTCCGATTTTCATAGTTTTTGGATATTTTGTAGAGGACATAAATCGAAAGAAAACTATTTTTTTTATCTGCGGAAAAACGGTTTTGGGGGTAGTTTCACCCCCCAAAATAGGGGTCGCATATGCCGATTTCGCTGTATCTCGCATACAAAAAATTATTTTTGACTCGGATCTTTCCTTAAAAATTTTATTTCGGTGAGAAATGGAAAAACAAATTTTTTCAAATTTTTGCACCCATTTAACAATGAACTTGTAATATACTCAAATTAATCTTCACAAATCTTGAGGAAGTTTTAACAGGTTGGCTGATAAGTCCCCGGTCTAACAAAGAAAAACACATTTTTTTGTCAAAATTCGTTTTTATTATTCAACATAGTTCCCTTCAA
>JAPYZL010109674.1:0-24672 GCA_030522825.1 Platygaster orseoliae
CAGTAGCCTTGATGATTCACGGTCACCATACCTGGAACGGATGATCCAAGATACCGTTTCCAGTCGAGCGGAAAAATCTCCGATTAAGTTATGGACGTACTTTAGACGATTTTTACGTACAAAAATTTTTTCGGCCGACTTTTACGGAGTAGATATATTTAATCGATTTTTACGTTCTGAAAGAGACTTAGCCGATTCTTACTGACGAAGGTAACGTAGCCGATTTTTAGATTCAAACAGATTTAAATCCGTCTTATGTACAGACTTTCGTTCTTCCGAGTTTTGTTTTCAGCCGTTCAATTCCAGGAACAAGTCCTAACAATCAGAAGAAATTTTATGTGGCACGCCATATACGGCGTATAGCCTGATTTCTCCCAACCATCATAAAGTATAACTAAAGTAAATAGATTTATACCGAGGAAAAATTTATATTCGAAAAAAAATCGATATTGATCGATATTTAGTAAAAAATTAAAATACATATGTATATTTTCCAACTAGTTTTGTATTCATTCAGAAAGTTACAGAAAAAATCGGTTATATAGTCAATGACGATTAAGTATATTTCTAACGACCGTAAAATATATAGATTTTGAATAGATTTTTTAAATAATTATTTTAAAATTATATTTTGTACGCATAATATTTATAATCATTTAAACTATTATAATATTTGATACCAGGCCCGTGCGTAGGGGGGGGGGGGTTGGGGGTTGTAACCCCCCCCCCCCCCCCGGCGGGTTTTTCCCCCAACTTTTCCCCGACCCCCCCCTAACCTCTTCAATACTCATTCTAAAGTTTCAGTTTTTTTTATTAGAAATCAGGATCAAAAAAGTTTGAAAATCTTTTTTTTTTTTAGACATCAAATTTGAAAGTTTGACGACCTTTTTTTTTAGACGTCATATTTTCACCCCCTCCGACGGTAAATCCTGCGCACGGGCCTGTTTGATACTCTATGTGAACCCATGCGAGCCTTGCTATACATTTTTCTGTTCCTCGATCTAACATTCTTGGAAAAATAAACTCGACTATTTATTCGCTAATGCAGAATCGCAAATTTAATCATGTAATAAGAATTACGTTTAAAAAACCATATAAATGGTTATATGAAGTATTAATTTTTGTTTTTTTATGCAATATTTTCATTGATTTTCGAGAAAATCGTATGTATAGATATTCTTCGTATTTTATAGATTTCGCGTATTTTCAGTATTCTTTTTGAATTTTTCAGGATCTATATAACATTTTATAGAATTTCGTAATAATGCATTAGGATTCGTGTATTTTTATGTATAAATTTATACCAAATGTTGTTTATTTAACTTCCTTCTTAACAATACATAAAGTTTAAAAATATTTATCCGCTTTGAAAATGTCTTCCGTAAGTATCACAAGATAATTTTTTCTTGTCAAAGCAAATCTTTACCTACAAAATTTGAAAAAGTTGTAACGATCGCACATTTTTCGGCCAAGTTATAAATTACGTAAAAAAACTTATATGTTGTAAATATTCAACATATATTCTGATTTTAGATTAAAAAATCAAAAAATGTTCAACTTAAACATTTTGACATTGCATCAGTTTTTTTCATTCTTCATTTTATCAACAAGTTATTACATTTTTAATATTTCAATAGGTTTTTGGGAAAACTATATATGTACGTATATTTTCAATATTATATGAATTTTTCATTATTTTTTACTGTGTGAATTTCAAGTTGAGAATCGCTTTTCCTGTTGTAATGAAGTTTCAATTACAAAACCAAAAAAAAATTATATTTAGAGTAAAAAGTTATAATAACTAAAGAACTGTTTATTGAAAAATTTAATTGAATGCTTAAGATGAACGAGAACAATGAATTTTAGAGCTTCAAATCTACAAAGTTATTATATAAAAAGCTCTATATTAATATGTATAAATATGCAGTGAATAATTTCAATTACAAAAGTTGCAAATCTATTAATTTATAAAACCCTTTTATAAAGTCCTTAAACTTTAGTTTTTACTTCATCCGTCACTTTTCATCAAAATAATAGCCAATAAATTTTTTTAAAATTGTCAGTACAGTATATCGGAATAAGACGACGAAGAAAATAATTACCTGTTATACACTGAAGACACGTTCTTGTAAAAACTGCGGTGAATTTCATATCCTAGCAATGAAATTCTTCCATCACCTAAAGATTGAGAAATGGGTAAAAGAAATTGAGAAAAAACAAGTTTTCTGATTACTGTTTAGTCCTTTCGTTTGGTAACACAAAAATTACAAATTTGTTGAAATGCACAAATGATAGTTACATAATGACAAAACTTATGCACGTAAAGCGTCGTCGTCGCCGTTCCGGCCGCTTCCTGGTAAATTATTAAACCTATAAAATGTAGTGCCCAAGACCTCGTAGGATTCATGACACAAACGCATGCTTTTAGTATCGTCATTATAATTTTTCGTATATTTTCGTCTCTGCGTATGCATATATTTCACATACATATTTTTTGCATATACATAGCGCTATGTCGGTTGCCAAAAACTGCACAGAAAAGGCACGAACCGGCGAGAAAATCGGCCTAACTATTTTTATGTATATATATATAATATATCCATTTATATTTATATATATATATAATTTATGTACTCGATAATATCCATATCATGTTTCATTTATTATTATCAATTTATTCATTATGGATGGAACTTTTTCACGATACAATATTTTTAAATCCACAATGTAACAAAAGCGACGCATTTGTCGCAACATTTTTTTAATCTTTCCAAGAGAGTTGTAGGCTTTTCAAGTTTTTCGTTAAGGAAAGCTCGGATACGAACAAGTTCTATCAAACTTGACGAAAAACGCGATACAAGATTTTCAAGCAACTTTTAACAGAAATGATTCGAGTTTGAAGTAATGAAACCGGATCTGAGCTTTTTGAGAAAAATAGAAATCATCCGTGTAATAGTTTGAGCTTTTTCAATTTCACATCGAATGAGTGTTTTAGCATACTTATTATACGTTGGAATACCTCTTCCTTCACACAATATGAAAATAGAAAACGTGGAAAATCGAACATTGGCAGAATCCTATAAAATGAATGTATACAAAAAAAATCTAGAACGCAATATCACAAACCTTGAACTTGAAAAAAATACAGCAAAACTTAGACAATATCATTTTTTGCTTGTACATCAAAGTAATTGGAACTTCAAGCACGTAGCCAGGGAGGGGGCTGAGGGGGCTCATGAAAAAAATGTAGCACATCGCAAAAAAGTATATTTTGAAAATCATAGCAAAATAATACAGACTATTTCTAGTGTCAAAGTTTTCGAGGATCTCAATAATATTAGACATTTTTAAAAAATTTTAAGATTTTAAAGAACTTCGAGAATTCTTAAGTCTAGGAGGATTTTGATAATTTACCAAGTTTTTAGAAACTCGGAAATTATCAGAACTCCAAGAACTTTTGGAATTGCCGAGTTTCGGAAGAAGTTTTGAAAATCAACAATATTCTTATAATTCTCAAAATTACAAGAATTTTGTTAATAATTAACATTTTTAACGTTGCGGAATTTTCAACGATGTAAAGTATTTGCAAAGTTCCAAGAAAGTATTACGAACATTTTGAGATTTCTTGGAATTTCGAGAATTTAAAGCATTGCAAAATTTTCGTAAGTTTTAAAGATTTCTATAATTTTCGAAAATTCTGAAAAGTTATATTTATGGTTATTGGAATTTCGAAAGTTTTACGAATTTATTTAACTGTTATAGAGTAAATGATTTCAAACAAAAAAAGTCTAGAAAATTAAAAAGATTTATTGAATCTCAAAAATTTACAAATTTTCGTACATTTTAGAGATTTTAAAAGTCTTAGAAGTCCTGAAAAATTATAATATTCATGATTATTGAAATTTCGAAAATTTTATGAATTTCTCAAACTTTGAGAAAGTTGATGATTTCGAATATGATAAGATTTCAAATAATTTTTCGAATTTCAATAGTTTTGAGTATCATAGAAATTTTGAAAGTCTATAAAATTTTGTCAATTTTCAGAATGTCAAAAATTTCCGAATGTTCATAAATTTCAAAGATCTGTAAGAGTTTCGAAAACTCCAAAAATTAATAAAATTTATGATTATAGAAATTTAGAAGTTGTACTTATTTCATAAACTTTTCGGAAGTTGATAATTTTGAATATTTTCAGATTTTTAACAATTTCGAAAACTTGAAGAGTTTGGAGTATTCTAAACATTTTAAAAGTGTAGAAAATTTTGACGATTTTCATGAATTGCAGAGATTTGTAAAAGTTTCAAAAACTCTGGAAATTTATGATATTTATGATTATTGACATTTTGAGAGTTCTACGTATTCTAAAATTTTGAAAACGTTGATAATTTCGAATATTGTGAGATTTTTAACAACTTTGCAAATTTTAAGAGTTTGAAGTATTTGAAACATTTCGAAAGTCCAGAAAATTTCGACAATTTTTAGAATTACACAAATTTTGAGTACTTCAGGGATTTAAAACAGTTTCAAAGATCCTGGGAATTCGGAAAATTTTCATTAATAATTATCTAATAAAATAATAATTTCCAAACTTGCTGAAATAAATGCGAGTAAAAAATCACGCCTTAGCCTCTCCCGAACGAAATTTCCGGCTACGTCCTTGTGGAACTTGACTGAAATCTTAAATTTCATCTAGTAAAAACTGTTTAGATCTTAAAATTTCAAAGTACGAAAATCCAAGAAAGCTAATACCTTTTTTTTCATGCTACATGTTCATTTCCAAAAACACGTGTACGATTGAAGATTGAAAAAGCTTGCAGTAAAATTTGTTCAAGTTACACGGAAATGCATTAAATCAAAGAAACTACATACATATCGACAAAAATTTGATTGAATTTAATCTACTTCGCTTATGTACAATATCTGCGCTTTGAGTACGTATAATTGTATGACAGTTCACTTTAACGTTTTTTATTGCAAACATTTTTAGTATAAATCTCGCACGCAAAGTTCAAGTTACGATTTATAATAGTTTCGGAAAGAAACGATTCATTATTGTCAGCGGATCGAATGGTATCGAATACTATGTACACTATATAATTATATTACGTAGTGGTACTCAATTCGTCATTATAGTCATGGAAAGCTCGACAGCGTAACCATCAGTTGAATTTCCAACATCCAAACTCGCGAAGCAAGGAATTGACGTTCCACATCTGTTATTTCAAAAAATTTTTTTTTGGAAATCTAATGCCAATGTGTAATATCAGGGGCCCTTGTCAATTTTTGAATTTTATTAATTTTATTATTAAAGTTTATTCCAAATTTTACGTAATTTTATTTCGGAATGCCCATTATCAGTCAATTTGCTTCGCGGTTTGAGAAAAATCAACTCGACTCTGTAATTATTTTATCCTTCTTATTTTGGCAACTAGATAAGTTCGGTCGTTCACGGAAGGCATCGTGCGGTACTGCTTATACCGTTGCTTTTCATTATCATTTTTAATTGTTTTAATCTCGATCGTTTTTCTTTTATAATCTCAGCATTATCATTTTTTTTTATGCATTTTCAAAAATATTGAAAGTAGTTGTATAGTGTTGAAATATAACTATAGATTGACCAAATATGTACAAAATCGAAATAGAACACTTCCTGTTTATCAATATTTTTATTTTTTTTTCTGTGTTCTTTATAATTTGGGAAAATTTACAAAGTGATTTATATTTATTACTTTGGAGATAATGACAACTTTTTGCGCATATGCATTTTATGGTCAGGAAAGTTAAAAAAACTGCAAATTCGAAAAGCAAAATTTTTTATTTTAACAAGTTTGAAATTTCGAGAATTGCATCAGGATTTTTTGAGTAGGTTTTTTTTTAATGACAGAGGCATTTAAATTTTGGGCTATGTAGTTTTTAATTTTCGAAACGTAATTATAAAAGTAATAAAAAGGTGTTTTAGGATCGGTACAAAAATTGAAACTTGAATTTTCTAGTTTTTTTTTTCTAGAACTGATTGTGAGTATTTTTGGATCTTGAATTTTCAAGGAAAATTTGTATAGTTAAAATTGTTGAAATAACAAATTTATGTTTCGACTTTGGAGTTCTTGGAACTTGGGAATTGAAAATTTTCGTAATTTACGTTGTAAATGTTCAATATTTTGAAATAATAAAATTCAAGAATACTTTTCGATGTAAAAAGTTACCTTATTTTGATTTTATGTTTGTAAAATTTTTTAATTCAAGTCAAACGATAATCAATTTTTGAAATTTTTGCAACTTATTAATTTCCTCACAGTCTTTGAGAGTCGTAAATTTCAAAAGCAAGAACAGTTAATAACAATAAATTCGTTGATTCAAAAAGTATCATTTATGAAATTTAATAGAAAAAAGTTTCAGAACATTGAATTTTTTAATCTTTTAACTCTCTGAAAGTTCAACTTTTATAACTTCGTTTAATAACGTAACTTTCAAAATCCTAGAAATCTCGAAAATTCAAATTCATTAATCACAATTTATTGAAAAATCTAAAATATAGTTATAAAAAACGTCAATTTGGAAAATTTTCAACAACTTAAAAATAAAAAATCTCAAAAAACATTATTCATTTCCAAAAATGTGAGATGACTTAACAGCATATCCAAACTTCACCATTTTTCAATGAAATTCTTCGTAAAACAAATTTAATTCTTTTTTGCAAACAATATTATACGAACTTGGAAATGCACAAAAGGAAACTTGACCCGTGAGCAACCTTATTCAATACAATATTCTATCACCTCTAAGATAGTATTACAATTATACAAAAATATACCTCTTAAGTGTTAACACTAATATAAATAATGAGTATTATTATGTATGCAGCTTTTACTTTGCTCTGTCGCCACGAAAAAGACCAAAAACAAAAAATAAAAAAAAGAACAAAAACGATGCCTGTCGCGAAAAAACCGAAGCTTATAAACGCGCTTTATTTACATAATCACTTATCCACATCATTTTGTTTTGTTAATTCATTATCGATAACAATATCACTTATCACTTCTCGTACGCGTATAAATAAAAGTATTGAAATAACCTTTATAAAATACACTCTCGAGTATTATAATTCTGTATAAGCTATAGAATCATCGTAATCTAAATTTTATATATATATATAATTATATATTATATTCTAAACTGCCTATATCCGTTTGAACGAACAAAGTCATATAAATCGTACTTTGGAAGCATTTTTATTCTTTCTCGTATATTTCGGGCGAACATTGCACTCCACCGTGTTACCTTTAATTTCGGAAATCAATTCCACTGATGGTGATACACGTATTGAATCTTATTATACCTTGTCAAACACTGCTGTACAGTATAAAATAATTGTACCTTTTATTGTTCTAAATTTGCCAATTTTTGGTGGTTATTGTTATTTTATTAGTATACAGAAAAAAAAGGATTTGCTGTATCAGCAAAAAGATGTGCTGTTTCAACACGACTTGACAGAACGAATTTTTTTGCTGCTTAAACAAATATTTTTTGTTGCTAGAGCACAATCGCTATGCATAAAATTCAATTGCATAATAAATGTGCTCTGGTAACAAAAATACGTTTTGGGGAACCAAAAAAATAAACTGCTGTTGCAAAAAACGTTTGTTACATCAAAGCAGCACATTTTTTTTGCTGTTATAACAAATCCTTCTTTTTTCGTGAAATCGAAACTGAGTATTTCTATGTATGAAAAAAAATTATAGGCAGAATACAAAGATTTTTTAAAGTGGATTTACCGTATTTGACAGGAATTCGACAATTTCATGTTTAATTTTGTAATTTTGAAATTTTTTATTCATTGATTGGAAGATTGTAGACCTGGAAAATTGAAAAATTCGTAAAGAGGTTTGAGAATTAATACTAAAAATGAAAGTTGAACCCTGAGAAAAAATTGTATGTTTGGAAATATGTCAAATAGAACTTACTAATTTTGAAGGTTTTCAGTAAAAATTAAGAAAAAAAAGATAACAATTGACTGAATGAATAAAAAAATATAGGGATTCAAATAATGTATATCTGAAATTTATTTAGTGGTGGAATTTCATATTTGAGTTCAAATTTATTGGCAAAATGTTCATTACAATAATTTATGACTATGAAAAATAATATGGGGTATATTATATATAATAAAAATAATAATGCGGATCATGGACTTGGAAAAAAAATTCTTAATAAGGTTAAAGAACCAACTTTCAAAATGAAAATTAAGTCGAGTCAATTTTATTGAAAATGGAAAAATTTTTGAAATTCAAACCTATTTGTAAAATGAAAGTTATAATAATGGAGAAATTTTACTTTTATATAATGGTGTGTTGAAAAATTTTAATGTAAATAGAAAAAATGTTTATTTTATTGATTCGTAAAAATTACTCAATGAAGATCACAATCAATGGTCAAAAGCTGGAAAAAACATTCAAAAATTGATGCCTGAAATTGTTATTATTTGTTACTTATTTTTATGAGCTAATTTTGTTGACTCCGAGGATCAGATTATTATTGTATGTTATTTATTACGGAGTGTAAATAACATTGACGGAACATTGAAATTTATTTTCAGAATTTCGAAGAATTGTAAAGTAATGATTAATTAATTAGATTTTCTTATTATTTAATTATTTAACTATTTGAATTATTCATTATTTTAGTAGGGGAAAGTGGGGTAATGACGGCCATCACCATTTTCGGTACTTAAAATTGACGTATGTCTAAACCGTTTACTGTGACAGAAAGCTTCTTCCATAAGCTTGTTTTTAAGTAGATGCTGAATTGTGTGGATTTATTATAACTTGTAGTTCCAGACCAGTGTCGATACGTAACTATCCGAAAGTTTTATAAGGTGTTCAAAATATCGATTATTTTGTCAACACTTTTAGTTACACAATCGAGGATATGTTAAAATGTTGCAATTGATATTAGCTTTCTAAATCAAGTAAAATTTTTCATGTGTCTTGCATAGTTTATTGTAGTGCATGCTTGCGCAAAATGAGGTCAGTGGGGGAATGCCGGCCACTAGAGGTGGGATAACTATTATTTATCAATTGTGCTCTTATTATACATGTCATAACTGCGACTCAGATCTCGATGATGATGAAAATTAATGTCGCTGCATTCTAAGTTTAAGGCATTTTTTTCAATATGTTTCCTTTTTATTTCTCTTGCGCTTTTTGTGAGCTATCAATAAAGTTACCATAACAAAAATGTCGAATGACGAAAACCAACCTTTTTTAAAAATTCTAATTTTTTTTATTTTTATCAAAATTTTTTAAATCTGCCGATGTACTTTGTTAGCATTTGAGTTACACTTATTATCTTAACTTTCGTTTGATCGAAAATATCAATTTTTGGACGTGTTTTGATGCTGAATAAAAACTATGCCGTCATTACCCCACTTTCCCCTATCTCATGATATTTCAAAAATCTTCGACATTGCAAGATTAAAAAATTTTTGTATTCAGTATTTTTTACTTATAATTAAAGTTAGCAATTTCCAATGTTATGAAATTTTCGAAGCCGTATATAATTATTGAGAAAAATAAAATTTTTAATTGGCTATTTGACGGTTTTGAAGGGGAAGTTTTAACTATCGAAATATATAAATTTATGGCAATAAAAAAATTCGAGTTTCAAAATTCTTGAGTTCGTTATACAAATAACTTGAAATACAAACAAAAATTGAAATGTAACATGTAATCTTGTTTTGATTTTCAAAACTTGAAAAAGTCGATAGTTGGAAAATTCTAAAGACCAATCACATACATAATCATATAAAAGAAATTTTCAAAGATGTTTATGTTTTTTACATTTCAAATATATCGTTATCAAAATCTGAAATTCCAAGATTCAACATGCCAGAAACTAAGAATTTATGAATTTCATTTCCGTAAATTTTCGTTATCATGAACTTCCGTTATCATGAAAATTTTCAATTACATCTTTTTTTTCTATTTTTCGTGAAAAATTTGCAGTACTTGACAAGGTATTTATTACACGTGACCTGGAACGAGGAAAGAAGCCTTCGGTTCAAAACCCACTTTGCACTTTCTAATGCCCTTGAGTGACAGACCATTTTCCTCCACAACTTTTGAACCCAAGGCTCCTTTCCTCATTCCAGGTCACTGTCTGAAAATCACGAATTCGATAGGTAAATCGCAGCTTAGATCGCCTAATGCTATGCTACTTGGGTGTTTCATCTGTCCTCGTACGCCTTGAACTCGTATAAACATAAGCCATTACTCTGCATATTTTTACAACGTATACGTACTATCGACTTTATTTCTTTTTTCTCCCTTCTTAGTTTCCGGCAATAACACGTATTAATCGCGTTATCATCCATTGTTTTCGCGGGGCGCGACCCGTGCGAATTAGAATCAAGAGGTATTTTCAAATTTCAGCAGGATAAATTTACCTACTTTATTGTCCGTTAGTTCTCTAACTTTTGAGTGTAAAAAAAGGGGTAATCAGAATTAAATTATTATTCTTCGATGTTTTTTTTGACGCTTCGAACATGAATCAATTCACGCCCCGCGCAACTTATGTACATCGTTTTATAGGATTTCAACAAATTCATCCACATAGAAAGAGCAGAGGCCCTACACGACAAACTATGAAAAAATGTCTTTTTTTTCCATCGGAATGTGCGTTGCGATTGGGGAATTTTTTTCGTAAACGTACGGAAATAATGAACATTCACACGGAAAAAATTTTTTGGCAAAAATTACCAAACAATACAGGGATCGTTGGACAATGGTGAAATTTTGTCACTTTTTCCCCAAAAATATAGAAATTTTTACCACATTTTAGGTAAAAAATCCTAAAATATGGTAAAAATTACTATATTTTTTGGGAAAAAGTGACAAAATTTCACCATTGTCCAGCGATTCCTGTATTGTTTGGTAATTTTTGCCTCCTGTATTGTTTGGTAATTTTTGCCAAAAAATTTTTTCCGTGCATTGTTTGGGTAATTTTTGGTTCACGTTGTGTAAGTACACGCTAGCTAAATTATTGTTAAGTTTCGTTCATTTTCTATTCAGTCGAAGGAACGGGATGAATTCACTATTTTTACAGAAAATTTGGATGAATCGAGGAGTTTTTATACAACATTTGGGCATTTTCTGATGGGAGTCTAGTCAAGATAAAAAATGAAGTTACTATTTTATTTTTTTTTTAATTAAACTAAAATATAATAAAATTTCAGTTTTTTGGTATGTCATTATCACATAAAATATTTATGGACTATCAAATCAATAAAATTCCAATCGTAGG
The DNA here is from genome assembly GCA_030522825.1 of Platygaster orseoliae. Taxonomy (NCBI): domain Eukaryota; kingdom Metazoa; phylum Arthropoda; class Insecta; order Hymenoptera; family Platygastridae; genus Platygaster; species Platygaster orseoliae. The sequence goes on from JAPYZL010109674.1 coordinate 11,299, forward strand.
GAAACTCCTCGAATCAAAAATACGAAATTAAGTTAAAATATAATAAAACAACCATACTCGTTTAAAATCCATAAAATCAAGTCAACGAAATAAAATCGAAGTGCATGATAAAAAAAAAATATATTCCTACCTAAAAATTTATAAAAGTACAAGGTAAAAAAAGTTGCATAATTTTTCGGGAAAACCACGGTTTTCTAAATCTGAATTCGAAATGAAATCTGAAGTCTGAAAGTGGCTTTTCACAATTTCAGATTTAAGAAGCGAAACGCCCGTCACACTCGCGCTCTCTCTCTCTCTCACTCATGTAAAATACAAGTTGGAAATGCCTCGTTTTCGTGAAACTTTCTTTACCCTTCAAAATTCGTAAATATGACAAAGTGCATAAAAAGAAATGAAAAAAACAACAACGTCAAAATGGAAACATGATTAAAAAACGGAAAATGCGTGGAAAATAATAGAAAAGTAAGTAATAGGCCAGGGCGTACCGATTGGAAAATGTGAAAAAAGCACCAGAGGAAAATGTCAATTATAAAATTGGCCTCACGAACATCTTATTGTTCCTCCTCGATCGCGCATTACCCATCAGCGAAAGTGGCCAACAAATTTGTACATCAATTAGTTCCATCGTCGTTATTGTCGTCCGTTATCGCGTATATAGAATAGTTTTTTTGTTTGTTTTTTTTTCTTTCATATATATATATATATATAAATGTTTATCTATTTTTATATAATATATATATAATATATGCATTTCGTTAATAAAAATAATAAAATATTGTTGTGTATGTATAATAAAATTATTGCATTATGCATATTTGGTACCGTTACGCGTTTGGTAATCATCACTGTAACATGCTTCCAAAAGTCGCCGAACACGTAAGACTTTTGCTGTGATGTCACGCGCTGTCCTTCTCTCTTGAGGTGGGGAGGGGGAGGGTGTAGTCGGGGAGGGGGATGGTATTTGTCTGTTTTTCGCGTCATTTCAAGTGTGCATATTGTGTTTGTGTGTATTTCGCGACTGGATAACTTAGAAGTAACGCGGTTTTGGTCGTCGTCGTCGTAATCGTCGTCGTCGTACCTGCAGCGGCGTTGAATTTTTGGGCGGAAGTGCGGCGGTAGATGCAACACAGGCCGTGCGTGCGCGTCGTCGTACTATTATTCTCTGTAGGGCTTGCAATAGGAATAGCGATGGTTCATGTGCTGGCTGTAGGAGCCGGAATGGGAAAAGCGCTTTAGGCACTTGGTACATTGGAAGGGCTTTTCGCCGCTGTGCAGTCGTTTGTGCTCGGTCAAGTGGTGTTTGTGCTTGAATGCTTTCGGACACTCCTGGCACTTGTACGGCCTTTGTCCTGTGAAAAACAAATTAGCATATTTTTATACAATTATTTCCGTTACGAATTTTTTTTTTTGAAATTTTGAATTATAAGTGAGTTCGAAAAATCCTATAAGAATTAAAAATTTTTTATAGTATTTTTCGGAATCATTTATGAGTCAAGATTACAAGGGTAATTATCAAGGGCGAAGCCAGGATTTCTATCAGGGGGGAGGGGGCAAAAAATGTTCGTCATCGACCGAATCACAAAACGACATGTGACAGGATTTGAGAAAAGATACCTTAGGGTACCGATCGCTTAGGCACATTATCCATCTAAAAGGCATTGGAAAGTAGGCCTAAACTATTTGTATCCTAAGGTATCTTTTATAATAAATTATAAAAAATATTATGATATAAAAATATGACTCATTGTCATGATAAGAATTTAATAAACCAAATTGGAATTTGATATAAGAAATTTCATTGCCAATTTTTAAAAAAAACCTCAATCTACGAAAGTTCTATAAGAATCTAAAAACTTTGAAACTTGGAAATCAAGTTGTAAAAGATTAAAATGGAAATTCATAAAAATTTCAGAGAATCTTTCGTCATACAATTTCCGAAAAATACTAAAAGATATTGAATTCTATGAAAAATTGCGTTTTTGAAATTATTGCACAAATGGCAATGTATAAAAATACTAGAAAACGATAAAAAATCTTATAAATACTGAAAATAAAAGAAAATTCACGAGATAAATAAAAAATACTCAAAATTAACGTAGACCTAATTATCTTTAAAATCCATGAAATTATCATAAATCTATCGATATTTGCATTCTAGAGCATATAATTTTTAGAATTGATTTATAAATATCTACGAAAATACTAGAAATATAAAAAAACACTAAAAAATCTTTTTGATTGTCGTAAATAGACAAAAATGCGAGAAATACCGTAAAATCTTTTCATGCTCAAAAACTATCTGAAGAAAATTTTCTTAATAATATTATTTCATAAAAAATAGCCGAAAGTGATAATTATAAAAAAAATAGTTCACAAAAATAACAATACTAATTAAAAAAATCAGTAAAATTAAAAACAAGTCGGGAATTTTTTGTTTTTCTAACTCAAAATAATAATTATTATAACTTGAGAAGATATTTTTCTAGAATGAAATTATATTTATAAGTGCTTGATTATACAATACATAATTACTAAACATTTTGAAAGAAATGAAAATGTTAAATATTGCTTACAATGAAAAATAAAAAATAATAAATAATATACCCAACAAGAAAATTTCAACACTAGCATTTTAAATACTTCAAATCTGAGTACTATAATTTTCTCAAAAATTAGTAATAAGTTTAAATAGTTTAATCCATAAGTTGACTATACCGAAGAATTTATAATAACAAAATATGTAACTTTGAGTAAAAAATAATGATGACTTTGGGAAAATTCGATCAAAACTAGATAGCCTGAGAATTGACTTCTTTTAATTTGGGACGTTACAAAGACTCGTATTATTATGATTATGAAGTTATGGCAAAATCGTTGATTTGATAAAAAAAACTTGACGGCTAAGAGCCAAGCAAAATAATAAATATCAATATAATAATGAGCAGTAATAAATTATTATGAGTAATTTTGTGCCTAAAATAGAAAAAATATAATGGATGTCTTACTCGAAGTGCGTGAAAGATTTTTACTGTAAATAAACCATGACGTTTTTTGCGACGGTCAAAATCCGAACGGATCGCGAAATTTGATGCTTAGATTAAATCTAAGCAAAATCGAAATTTTGACGATTGGAAATTAATATCACAAGTGGTTTTAATTTTTATAAAAAATGTCAAAATTCTGAGAAGAATCAAAGAATTTTTATAAAAATTCAGTTTCTCAAAAAGTGACGTTGTACAAACCTTATAAGAATAATATCTCTCATAAAAACCGCTGACATTTTTATAATAAATTTCTAGTTTTTTTATAAGAAACTTGACAATCTTATGAAAAATCATAAACTTTTACAAAAAATATAATTTTTGAATTGGATTCTTTCCAAGAAATCGTTTCTTAGAAATTTTAGAAATCTTAGAAATTTCTTAGAAACGAAAAAATTTTTCAGAAACCAAAATATAATGAAATTATATTCATTAATGTTTGACTACACAATATATAACTAAACATTTTTTAGGCAATAAAAATGTTAAATATTGCTAGCAATGATAAATAATAAATAATAAATAATATACCCAACAAGAAAATTTCATCACTATAGCATATTAAATACTTGAAATCTGTCTAGCATGTTTTCTCAAAAATCTTTAAAAAGCTGATGTATAAAAATCCAAAATAAAATCATAAAATCTGTCAGGTTGTGAAAAAACACTAAAAGCATGAGAAAGAAAAAGTTCTCAACTCAGCTAATATTAAAAATCACAAAAATTGAATCCCACTACATTTAATATAAACTTGAAAAAATATACAACTTTTGACTCCAAAAAAATTGGAAAATCGTACTCTTGTAACCACATCTTCAAGGATTAAAAATTATACAACCCTGAAAGACATATATGAGTATATTTTTTTTTTCGAAAAACTCCCCCCGAAAATTTTTTCTGCCTACCCCTCTGACTCGAGCAGTAAAAATTTTTAATGGTAATTATTAATTTAATTTATTTTCACTTAACAAACTCGAGTTATGTATTTTTATATTGCAAAAACTCCCTTTCTTACGAGGTTCTTCGTAGGGGAGAATGGGGTAAAATGGGCTAGGTGTGCAAAACGAGCTACCTCTATATTTAAATTAATTTTGCTTTTGCTTATCAGTTGATACTTTGTTGTTTCCAACCCAAAAACTTAATTATCCACGATTTTACACAGAAAGAAATTTTTGGTTTAGAAACCACATCATTTAGTAAAATAGAGTCAAACCACAGTTTAGTTCATTTCAATGAAAAATGAAAACTTTGGTTGGTGCATATTTTACTAAATGAATGGTTGCTCGAACCAAATATTTCTTTCTGTATGAAAGAAATATTTTTCTATACTGTAATGCCACCTAATTTTACTTTAAAAAATATCTCGTTCAGTAAAAGAAACCCCCGACTGAAATCCTTGCAAAAAAAAATATTTTTGCATGAATCATCAAAACAATTCGTCACAATCATCTTGAATGTTTAGAATCAAATTTCCCATATTATTTTAGATGAAAGACGAAACGTGATTCATATCTTCAAAGAAGCTTACGAAATTTTTGAAAGTTTTTTCTGTTTCTTGGAAAATTCTCAAAAACTAGAAACATTTTATGATTCATCAAGCACGCGTAATATTTTTTTTTTCATTCCTCAACTATTTGCACAATGTTCTATTACTTTTACTTGAAGTTAAGGTTTATGAGATTATTTAGTAATTATAGAGAATTGTAGCTTGAAATTTTCGAGATAATAAACAAATGTGGAGGATCAAATGCGTTGCACTCACCGGAATGTTCGTATTTGTGCCTCGTGAGAGAACTGTGCTTGGAGAACGTTTTGTCGCACTGATCACAAAAATAGAGGCCTTCTTGCTCAGTCTCCGTGGTTGTAGGAATGTCTACCCGGCCCGTTGTACCATCATTCTCATTTTTTACTTGCTGCTGCGAGCACTGTGGAAAACAAACACGTATTTATTTCAACAAAAAATTTGAGGAAAATACGTAATACGATGAATTTCGCAAATTTAACGAAACTTACGGAAAAAGCAAAAAAAAACATGATCAAATTCCATTGATTTCCACTAATTTATTCAGTGATAGCTTTTTTAAAAACCGCGTGCATTTTTTGTTAGAAGTAGTCAAATCTCATTCTATCATACTCTGTGAGCAACAAGTGAGTTACTACAACTTAACTTCATTTATTTATTTATTTTTGTTTGCTATTGTTCTTATATAATAACTATGCAATGGAATTTTATGCATAATGATGAAAAAATAATGGAGTAACAAAAAAATAAACTACTGCTGCAAAAAAATTCGTTGTGGCAAGTTGTGTTAAAACATCATATTTTTGTTGCTATAGCAAATCCTTTTTTTTCCTAACTGCTTTTCATTTAGATACCGGGAATTCAGAAAAGTTTAAAAAATTAAATCTGCAATAGATTACTTTAGAAGAAACGTCGAGGGGGGGAAAAGAAGCGCGCCTAGCGTTGGCTGCCGCCACGGCGTCATTGCCATTTCCTTCGTCGATGACGAGAGGAGAATCTTCGGGGTCATCGGTTTCAGGAGGGATGGCAGCCGCAATAGCAGCAGCAACATGAATACGCGGCGTCGCTTTGTTGACCTTTTTGGGAACGCAAGGCGACGCGGCGTTCCTTATCAGCGCATCGTTATCTCGAACCGCAGATATCACGAGCACCTCCTTTTTCGAGAGGTCCAATGGCTGTTCGCTCATCGCCTGGTGTTGGTGGACCGCGATCGGCAACATGGCTGGCATTTTCGACTCACGACGATCTCGCGCCCGTGAATTTTGGAACCATACCTTCCGAAAACAAAAAAAAAAGAACAAAAATGTCGTGCGGATATAATATATTATGCAGAGATGACAGTCGAAACGTCAGACTCTTCAATATCATTTATTTTCTTCGAAAGAGCCAATAATAAAATATGCAACGCCATAATAGAACACTGTTAAAATTTTATGTATTAGTTTTAATAAAGTTGTCTTGGAAGTTTTTTTATATAATATACATTAAATTTAATGAACCGTGTTCTTAAAATTTCATATACGTTTCTGAATTTTCATAAACTTGTATATGGATAATGCATATACAAGTATATTAAAATTCATATATTAATTTGTGAAATTTCATAAACGTTTCACGCGTATTTTGTTAAAACTTAAAAAAAAAAAGAAAAGAAAATTTAAGAACTTTTTCCATTATATCTCACTCAAGCTTTCGAAAAATGGGTTATAACTGCGGAAACATTTTTAGCTTTAAAGGGGATTTGAACCTTACTACATTACATACTTTCCTAAAGCTACTTATCAAATCTACACGATTTGACAACTGAGCTAATGTAACATGTGATCGATAAATTATCATTTATATCGTATTTATGCATTCAAAGGTTTAATATACGAGTTTATAACTTTAAATAAACATTGTACTCTTAATGAAAATCGATAACACGTTAAAGTAAAACAAGTAAACATTATTTATATTAAAATTATAGATATATTAAAAAATTATGCTTGTATCAGGAATTCGACATACGGGTTAATGCATTTCAAAGAACATGTTTGTTGATATAGAATTCTTACAGGAATGCTTCAATTTCAATATACTTTCATACATTAGCGTGTATTAAATTTGAGCATAGTGTGCGCAATTGGGATTCAATATAAAATTTGAACACTGAGAGAAGATACGTTAACTATTAACATATGTATTTTCGGATATGGTGAAATAGATATATATTTGCCGCAAACGTATAACACTTTTGATCAAATATAATTTGGTAACTGTCAAAAAATTATATTTATTTAAAAGTGTCATACGTTTGCCATATCCGAAAATACATATGTTAATAGTTAAAATTTCTTCTCTCAGTGAACATTTTCAATAAACCTTCTGTAAATTTAAATATACATGATTTTTTTTAATACAGAAGTTAATTGATTCTACTTCAACATACCAGTTTATTATTTTTCATACATCCTTAATTTATGAAAGTTTATTTAAATTAATACCATTTTTAACACTGAAGGCTTTGCAACTTTCGTTGTTTTTAACAAAAAGAATTTCATTAAATTGTAAAAGTAAGACAAAGAATGCGCAAAATGCAAATCAAACATGAAATGAAATTTAAAAAGAACGGCAAAAGTTATGAAAAAAAATGAAGTTGCGCGTAATTTAAAAACAGAAATTTACAAATACATGTTACAAACACGGAAAATGGAAAATAATCTTAATAAAATCAACTTGGAATATGTTTACTTCATTAATTGTTATTGGTATACTATTTTTATTTGTTTAAAAAGTAAAATAAAAAATTACTTTATTCCATATTTAGGGTATCCCAAATTCTCATGTACAAAAAAACGGAAGATTCCTTGCAAAAATTAAAGATAGTTTTCTCGCATCTAACCGTTTTTCATAAAACTCAAAATCAAAAAAGTTATTCAAGTTTGAAATTTAAACAATAAATGCGCTTTTTCAACGAGGGGAGATAAAAATCTTTGATCAAAATTAAACAAAATTTTCTCATTATTTTTCTGAATTGAAAAGTAATTTGCCACTTTTTACAAAACTCAAAAACAGAAAAGATATTCGAGTTGAAAGTTTTAACCAATCAGATTCGCTAAATTTAGAATTTATATATTTTTTAATTTTGATTTTTGTGAAAAGTGGCAAAGGACTTTTCAACTCAGAAAAGTAAAAAGAAAATTTTGATAAATTTTTTTCAGTGGTTTCTATCTTCACTCCTCGTAAAAGCGCGTTTATTGGTTAAGTTTCAAACTTGAATATCTTTTTTGATTTTTAATTTTTCGAAAAATGACAAAGGAAAAATTGTCTTCAATTTTTGCAAGGAATCAAATTAGTAATAAATTATTTGTTATTAACATAATTAATTATCGCATTAGTGTGGGATTTTGCGGTTGGTACGATTAGGATGTATTGTGCACACGCACGACTTTCAGCGTTTGGTTGGTTTTTTTCGAGTGAGTTAGATCCACTGATCTATATTACTGGATTGGAAACTCGCTAGCGACCTCTGTTCCGATTAGAAGCCATCTTGAGTGAGGGCTCGAGGTTGTTTACAAGCGGTGACAACGTCAAAACATTGTGTGACATTGTGCGCGCAACTTGTTTTACGTGGTTTAATGTGATGAAAAATCAAAAATCCTGATTAATTGTTACTATTGTGGTAATAAACGGTCGCCCGACAGCGATGGGAAATTTTTCTCGTAAGTTTATAGTGACGACCCAGTAAACATTCACGTCATGATATCATGTACGCATACATTTGTTGCAGCAATAGCCTGTCATCATGATACCATGGTATGACATGACGTCATAATGAAGTCATTATGATATCACGACATGACATGATGTCATAATGAAGTCGTAATGACGTCATATGATGACATGCTATTGCTGCAACAAATGTATGCGTACATGATATCACGATATAAAATGTTTGCTGGGGATATATTTAATAATATTATTTTTAAATTGTCTCGATGTTTACTTTTGGAGGTACTCACATTTCCCTCATTATTATTGCACCAAGTTTATACTGTTTTGAGAAGCAAAATTTACAGTACTTTACAGTTTGTGTCTCGTATACTTTATGTGTAATGACGTTATTCATTTATTAATAAATTGATTACTTCCCCGTGCATTGAAATAAAATTTGTGAATAAGAGATGTTTTAATACAGGTTTGCTGAAGTTAAAGTATAAATATTTGATATTAATATAATAAATTAGTAACACAATGGATGAAACTTATTGAAAAAATTTTTTCATTTATTTGTTAACTTTTTTTTTTAATTTGTTGTATACTTAACTCTCATACAGACAATTTTCTATTTATTTACATTTTATATAATACTGTGACAATACTTTCGATCAGATATTTGAATATCTAATGATTTTTTTGGTTTTCCTCTGAAAGATTTCCAAGAATTCACATTTCATATTTACCGTAAAGAATTTTCCTTTTTTTTTCCCAAACTTTCAGTCGTAATATCAAAGAACTGTTCTGTTATAATAATAACCGACGTGTAGTGAACTATTATTGATAAAAAAATGTGTCGTTTACATTCTTTTGTTTCTGATTGTTATTTTACTATGCATATCACTATTGAATTGTATTTCAATTACCAAATTTTCATTATTATAAAGTCTAATTTATTAAATTTATCAATGAATGAAATGTATCAACAAATAAAAAAAGTCTCAAAGTATAAAGGTAACCATGAACTCTGTTGACGCTTCTTTAAAAATTTTGTATAATAATATGTTCAATTAATAACTGTCATACTGTTAATATTTTATTCAACACAATTTTAAATTATAAAAATAGAAGTAGATTTTGGACGAACGCCGAGTGACAAAGATGCGCTTGTATCTTTTTAGTTGTAATTCTTATTTTGTATTTAATTCAAGTTTAGTATTTTTGTAACAAATGGTTTATATTAAGTTTTGATGTGCCGGGTTTTGATTTGACCAGTGGAATCTTACATTAGTAATAAATTCTCTAATTGTTTAGTCGTTTCAAAAATTTCACTAATTGGAAGGTAAACTTATAAATCACTAATTCACGTAGTAGAATTTGACTTTTTTTCAGCTAACTTGTGTGATTCCACTAATTCGATGTCGAATCACTTAATTACTAAAATTTCACTAATTCAAACTGAGAGAGGCTGATTAACTTTCTAAAAAGACTCACCTGCACGACCCGCGTCGGGAATTTAATATAATTGGCTATCGTGATGATGTCCTCTTTTTTGGGTCTTGAATTGATGGCGTAGTAGCCTTTTAAAACGGCCAACTGCTCGTCGTCGATGAGTGACCTGGCCCTCACTCTTCTTCCAGCGATCACGCTACCGCTGCCGCTGCTGTTGCCGATTTCTCCGTGTTGCTGGTGGTTCGTATCCTCAAAATCCTCCGACTCCGGGTCCGAAGTGTACACAGTCTCCAAGTCGGTATCTGCCTTGCGCTTGCAAGCTTGCAACCTCAAGGACGACTTACGGTTCACATTTTCCAGTTTCGCTGCCAAGCCTTCGTTCTGCGAGTCGTAGGAGTCCATCGGCCAATCCGGGTAATGAGCCATTTCGCTCGATATTTCGCTGTCCTGATCCTGGAATGACATAGACAAGAGTTTTTTCAAAAACACATTAAGTATGTTTTTTGTGATAGATTTCAAGGCAGAACAAGTCACTCACCCTGGAATAGTCGTCATCGAATTCCCTTTTTACAGTCGCGGGAGAGGAGGCGAGTTTGCGAACGTTGGCTTCAAGGAGTTGCTTGGTGACGGAAGTGTTGACGGTTTCCAGAATGCGGCGCACTGCATCGAGATCCTGGGAGTCCGTCGCTGGGACCGGGGAGTCCTTGCCCTCGGTGCCTTCGGAATCGACCATCGACGGGCTCGCAGCTTCCATATGAGCCTCGAAACGCTCGCTTGAAATATCGTCTATGCGTTTCGTGTGCAGTTGATTCAAGATCTTTTCCAAAGGCGATTGCAGAAAATAGTTCCCGAAATGAAGGGGTTGAGGTAATAATGTTGGCATTTCGTAGATACCTAAAAAATCAAAAACAACCATTCACGGTGACATTGATTACTTAGAATATTTTATTGTATCACTGGAAACCCTAGAAATTCTTATAAAAAAGAGAGACATCATTGACAAAACGTAGGGAATAGAGGAATATTCACCGGCGCTTTCTCTGTGAATGTCGGATTGGTAGTCCGAGGGCGACAACTTGGGCAAAATGGGGAGGAAGGTGTTGTTGTTGGCGGCGAACAAGTCGACATCGCGGCACATTTGCAGGGCTTGGTGTGAAGACTTTTTGGGTCCTCGCTCGACGCTCGCCACGTTATTGTTGCTGCTTTGTCGCGACTTCTTCAGATTCACGATCAGGCATTTCTTGGATGTCATGTGACTCGAATACGAGCCCGAGTGCGAAAACCTCTTGCCGCAATTATTGCATTGGAACGGTTTCTCGCCGCTGTGAATCCGCAAATGTTCCTGCAAAAAAGTCCACTCTCTCAGTTTGAATTAGTGAAATTTTTACTAATTCAATAATTACGTTTGGTCGCGTTTTTTCATCGAAATTCGGTCATGACCGGTAATTTCAGAAATTGCTATGACCTGACTAATTTTTTTCTGATTGGTAAAATCACTTCCCTGTGTTTAATTTTTTAAGTGAACATAATTGTCGTATAAATTTGTGTGACATTGATTTTCATTTTCTGTTTGATTTTCAAGATCTCGATACTGGGAGAAACGACAGCTTGGACTAACATGGAATATTCCCTGAGTCAACATGATTGTATCATGTTACTCTTTCTGAGTGTAGTTGCTCGTTGGCGTAAAATGAGGGTGCTAAATAGCTCTCAAGTGGCGAACCTAAAGTTGAAGTAGCGTAAAAGTCCATGTCCAGATAATATTATGTTGGATTCTATGTTATTCAAGAGTTATGCTTCGACCGTACAAAAATAATAAAGTCAATTTATTATAAATGAGGTGCACCATTTTTCATGCAGTTACAAGTGAAAATTCTGACTTATATTTTTTTCTAGCATATTTTGTACAGTTTTTTCAGAAAATATTATTAAAGTACTAAACAACTTCGTATAAAAAAAAACTGATTGAACATTTTTTATTATAAACCGTAAGTTATTTTGTGAATCAATCGATTTATTGACTATTGTAATTTTTGGCATTTTCGAAAAGTTGTAATTGCAATGAAGAGAAAAAGTACGTGAAATTTTCTTTATTCCTAAAATTTCTATATATAACATGGAAAAATTTCCATAAACAAATATAAATAAATTGCGATTATTTTTTACAGTATAAGTCGAAAACTTGCATTGCAAAAAATTTTTTCAGAGTCAAGTCTCTGAAAAGGAAATGAAGTTTTCAGACACCTGCATGAAACAAAGTCTTATAAGAAAAATTTGGTTTAAGTGAAAAAAAGTAGGAATAAAAATTATTATAGAATACCTTAAGATGATGCTTGAACTTGAAGGCTTTCTCGCAGTGGGGGCATTTGAATTTTCGCAGCACAGCGCTTTCGTCATGGCTGATCATGTGCCTCTGCAATCGATAAACGTTGGCAAAAGTCTTGCTACACACCTTACACGACTGCAAAACAAAAATGATAACAATTCAACCACGAAAAACTCTCCAGCAGGAATAACGAGCCTTTCGCTAAATCATGAAGCGACTTTAGAATCAGTCGAGTAATAAAACTGCATGCGCCGAGAAAGAAAGCTAAAATCCATCACGAAGTAAAGAAATAAGACAAAGTTTTGTTCTCAAACCACACATGAAAGTTTATTATGATATATGCATATTTTTTAAGAAACTATGATGCATAATAATTTACCAGAAATCTAGAAATTTAGACCTGATTTATCTGCATCACCCAATCGGCACGTAACATTTCAGAAACATTTATAAGAGCTTTGGTTTGAAATATTGCATCTTTTAGAAAGTTTTCAAAAGTCTTTCTAAAAGGTGTACTGAAAGCTTTCTAAAAGTAAAAATGTCCACCAGAGTTTCAGAATTAAGGATTTAGAAAGCCTTTAAAAACCTTTCGTATATCTTTTGAAAATGTTTCATACATCTTTTAGAACGCTTACAAGAAATATTACTAATAGATACATTGCATCTTTTTTTCGTTTCAAAAATTACATTTGAAACGTTTCTGATAAAAGGTTGCAGACATCTTTCAAAAGAAAAACATTACTGAAACGTTTTATACATGTTTAAAGAAGGTCAAAGAAAGTTTTAAACAAAAGTTTTACTGTAAATTTTTCAAAACCTTTTTAAAATATTTCAATCGAAACCTTTTTTATGGAAGATATCAGAATCTTTCCGAAATAAGCATTACTGAAACATTTCGTATGAAATGAGTCAGATATCTTACAAAACAAACAATGTCAAAATGTTTCAACATAGACGTTAATAAACATATATGAAATGTTTCAATTCAATTGTTTCGTTTCGAATTGAAACGTTTCAGTTGAAAGCAATCAAAATACAGTAACATTCATGAGAGTTTTTTTGTTACCTTACATGAAAGTTTCAGCAATGTTGCTAGTGAAATATTTCAAAAGAAAGATTATAAACACATTTTTTAAACTCTTTGATAGAAATATTACAAACGAAAGCATACTGACAGCTTCTTGAAACATTGTCTGATTTTTGAAAAGCTTTCGTATCGATTGGGCAGTAATGATAGAAATTGAGCCCCTGGATGCAATAACTCGCCGAGCGCTCGAAAACGGGAAAAAGTATTGTCCGCGCGGTGACATTCAGAGTCAAAATCAAAAGTCCGA